>OX103979.1:56984274-57001805 GCA_944470395.2 Schistosoma turkestanicum
AATGACGTTGAGAAAGCGTTAGGAAATCTGAGGCGAGGGCGAGCTGCAGGTCCTGATAGACTGACCCCTGAGATATTTAAGGATGGGGTCCAGTTTTAGCAACTAGGTTGACTGAGATCTTAGGTAGAATCTGGGAACTGACGCAATCCCATCCGACTGGTCTCAATCACTTGATTGTCCCAATCTATAAGAAGGACAAAAGTCTTCTTGTGACAATCACAGGGGAATAAGTCTAACTAATATAGTATCTAAAATACTGGCCTCAATAATACTTCGACGCCTAACTAGTGCTCGTGAAGAGCAGACTCGAGAAAACCAGTCCGGTTTTTCGACCTGGACGTGGCTGTGTAGACCACGTCTTCACACTCAGACAGGTCCTGGACCATAGACACACATTTAGGCGTCCTACAATAGTTGTTTTCCTGGACCTTAAGGCGGCATTGGACTCAGTGGATCGTGAGGTTCTGTGGCAGTGTCTGTCATTGAAAGGTGTACCAAAGAAGTACATTAACTTTATACAAGCTCTCTACTCGAACACCACTAGTCGAGTGAGAGCTTATGGCGAACTGTCATCGGAGTTAGCTACTTCAAGTGGTGTCCGTCAGGGATGTCCACTCTCTCCATTCTTGTTTAATTTTATCATAGACATGCTCCTAGAAGTAACCTTATCCTCGTCTGAATTTTCTGGAGTAGACCTTCTACCAGGTGGCTCGCTTACTGATTTAGAATATGCCGATGACATTGTCCTACTTGGTGAAGACGCTGACAAAATGCAGAGTCTTCTGAGTACCCTGAGCAACAATGCAAGCATGTTCGGGATGCGGTTTTCCCCCTCGAAATGCAAAATGTTGCTTCAAGATTGGGTTTCATCGGCACCTGAACTAGTGATAGGGAGTGAAGTAGTCGAGCGTGTAGACCGCTTCACTTATCTTGGGAGTCTCATCAGTGCCGATGGCCTGGTGACTGACGAAATCTCAGCACGGATACAGAAGGCTCGATTGGCTTTTGCCAACCTGCGTCACTTATGGCGTAGGCGTGATATCCGTTCTCTAATCAAACGACGAGTGTACTGTGCAGCAGTTCGCTCTGTTCTCCTATATGGGCTGTGAAACATGGCCAGTGAGAGTAGAAG
Organism: Schistosoma turkestanicum; assembly: GCA_944470395.2. Lineage (NCBI taxonomy): Eukaryota > Metazoa > Platyhelminthes > Trematoda > Strigeidida > Schistosomatidae > Schistosoma > Schistosoma turkestanicum. The sequence continues at coordinate 56,985,407 of OX103979.1, forward strand.
ATATTCGTAAGCTACTAGTTTTCGATCATAGGTGTCTTCGAAGCATTGCGCGTATACCGTGCGACACCCGAGTGAGCAATGCTGTCGTTAGGAAACGAGTACTAGGTAAGGATGGCAGATCAATAAATGAAGTGGTGAAACTTCATCAGTTGAGGTGGTTGGGACATGTGTTGCGTATGCCCAACCACCGACTGCCTCGACGAGCCTTGTTTTGTAGTGTAGGAATAGGTTGGAAGAAAGTGAGGGGCGGCCAGACCAAAATATGGCATAAATCCATGAAGTCATTGACGAGTGGACTTAGCCATGTCGGTAATTGTCGACTACCTGGTTGGGGTCCGCAAAATGATAATAATCAATGGTTAGAGACCTTGAATGACATGGCTCAAAATCGTTCGCAATGGCGCCGGTGCACTTATTCTTTGTGTTCTCTGAAATCCTAATCTTCTGGATTCTTCAACACCTCTAGTTTTGACTTTCTAAACTTTTCTCACTGAATCATACTTCTTGAATAATATCTTCTAACCCTAACCTCTCCGATTACTTCTAATTCGAAATCATTAATCAATCATCATTGTTAGACCACCATTAGAAACCTGGAAGCACTGGACGGCCGTTTCGTCCTAGTATGGGACTCCTCAGCAGTGCGCATCCACGACTCCTGCTCCTCGCAGGATTCGAACCCGGGACCTTTGGCATTGTAGGCGAACGCCTTACCATCGGACCACTGGGCCGGCATCCAACGGTGTTAATGTCTACATCTAATTCCCTTACTACCTCTTCTACTATTGGATTTGAATTGACAATTATATCTCTGTGCTGATGTGGTATGGCAACATGAACTGATGTACTTACGTACCAAGTTCTACGTTGCATCTGACTGACTGACTGACTGCCCCCGACTACTGATCACAGTTATTTTGTGGAATCCAATCAGATAGTCTTCACTTGTCAACACAGTCCAGTCCAATATTTGGTGATTTCGTAGAATGACATTACGTAGCCTCTTCCAAGCCATTACTGCTTTAATCTACATCATGTCTACAAGTAGGCGGTGGTTGGGAGAAAGTAAGACACACCATCTAATTCAGTCGATGGAAATTATTTGTTAACTTGTCAATTTTGTTCGGTATCGTAAACTTATGTGAGGTCCCTTAACAAATAAACGAAAGCTTATTCCAGTAAAACTTAACTACATCCACAAACCATAAACATATAAACCCACTTATGTCCATAAATAATTCGATATGCTTTGAGAAAACTAATCCATATTTGTTGTTACTAGCAGTCACAAGTATTACACAGACAAGCTAACATCTGATTTAACAAGGTAAAATGCACTTCCTCAGGATAAGAAGATTACCGGTTTGACGATAGTAAAATGAAGTATTACAAGGTATCTGAAATAAATATTCGGAAGAGTTAGACTATTCTGTTTTTTGCGATCAAGCGATGAGGCTACTATTGGTGAATGAGCGAACCAGATTAAACACAGATACGTGGATTTATGAGTGTGATTTATTCAATTGTACGGATCGATAGCATTTAGGCATCATAGCTTATCTCAGTCCACGATGAACATATTAACTCTAATCCAAAACTCTAGCTTCAAAATATAATTCATTATTCCGATTCCTCATACTAGTTTACAACCGTTTCAGCACTTGTGAACCGTCAAATTTTCTCAAACTCGTTTTAGGATAGCTAAAGAGTTGCCCGTGAACAGTAGCCTAGCTCGATAAACCGTTAACGTTCTCTTCAGATGCTTTCTACACAATAGACCAGTTAAGCCATAATGCGGGAGAACAGATCGAAAGAAAACAATAGGAAATCCGAGTCTTTTTGTGTTCCGTCATAGAACATAAAAAGCCTCAACTGTAGCTAACAGTTAACGAAACAACTTAGTCCATATAAAGCAATTTAGCTGCGGAGTTTTAGCTCCTTTGCGCCCTAGCTTCGTAAGCTGTGGAAAGGCGTGGACTGAATAAAGTGGCTCAAAAGTAAATCGTACAAGCAACTCTGAATATGTGTAACTACGGAGGACTTACTCGCAATGTTTCTATAGTGTGAATATTTTCTCGGCATTGGGTAGCGACTTTATCACTACCAGTCTTGGTCAAGTATTCCAAGAGAACAAGAGACTTATAGACATGACGCCAATTTTTACTTTTATCATTGAGTCTTTTCCAAGTCATTTGCATTATTTCTGTGAATGCCATAACATTGTGAGTCTTGTCGGCTATTTCAGCCATTAAGGTGCTGCTAGGACCCCACGGATCGTTCGATGTAGCTTCACGAACTTTTTTTTCAGCATCCGTGTAATTGTGAACGACATTTTTGATATGTCTGTGGATAGGCATGCCAAAATGAAGATAACGGAACCCCAAGAAAACAATAGTAACGCCGATATTAAAATGAGCTCAGCAGTTGTTAATCTGATAACTCAATATCCAATATATTCATCATGAGCTAATATAAAACATTTGATTTACTTTCACTCACTTCTTCTTTGGGTACGAATTGAGAGTTTGGTTACTTTGTGAACATCAGGGCGTGGCCATTCGTATGTTCAAAGAGTTATCGGGATTTCTAGGGTAGTAGTACCAAGTCGTCTTCCAATAAACTGTAGAGTTGTGATTGCTTTGGCTGCTCCCCTACGAATTGATAACAGGCTTCCAGATTTTCTGAGGTCAACAGACCGAGGGTGTGTCCGGATTATACATTTGGGTGCTGACTTCCATGGAGGACATGAGTTTATTGTGTTGTATGGGGCAGAATGTATATTATGTAAAATGTTGACTGGTTTGAGGTCGTTTTCCATTGTTTACCCCCCTATTTTTGTAAAATCTCTTTGACGCTTCCTATAATCCTGTAGATCTTTGCGTCGTTTGCACTGATCAATGCCTCTGAGCTGATTTTATCCAGCAAGTCATTATTAAGCATCAGGAAGAGGAGCGGGTCTAAGATCATCTCCAGTGAAATTCTAAATGCTATAACTCACCAGCTCACATGCACTCTATTCACTACGATACGAAATTTCCTTATATAAAAGCCACAACTATGAAAGTAAAACCACTTATCTTCGTAAGGATATTCATCAGATTTATTGGACAAACTTCCAAAATCGCATCAGAAACATTTACTGGATTACATCGTCATCTCTAGACACTACTGATGAACTAACAAACATATTTTATCACGACACCAGTAATATCTTTAATAAAATCGCACCCTTAAGACTCTGGAGACCAAGAATTTCTAAGGACTTAAACACGCTTGATCATACGCGAAAACACCTTCGAAGACATGTTATCAGACTTCATAATCTTAATGACTTCTCATCAGTTACCATGTCAGAAATATTTGTCGAGGCAGGGATAATACGTACGAAAAATGCTATTTCACAGGAAAAGCGTGCTGCCGAGCTGAACAAAGAATCTCCATCACTTAATAAAGCCTTGGAAATAAACTATAGTGTTCTAAAGTGAAAGTAGGGAGCGTGCCTATTAAGGGAAACCAAGTGCTAGAAAACTCCAAACATATGTCAGGGCTGTTTGACGACCATTTTCGTGCTTCAATAACAAAGGATAACACAGCAAATGAATCATAGCTGACCACAATGACTTTCTGTGAAATCTCCATTGTAGACTTCAATGTACGAAATGTAACTAAGGCTAACAGTAAACTGAAATGCTCTCACATTGAACGACCAGATGGTGTCCTAGCTAGCATGCTGAAAAATTGGAACGATGAACTGTGTGTTACAGTTCTAAAAATATTTTTTATATCACCCTCTACAAAGTATTTACCGAATACCTGGAAGCTTACACATATTATCCCTACAATCAGATCTTAACCTATAGCAAGCTTTGAAAATTACTGACCCATCAACATTACCCCATTTGAATCTAGGGTGATGGAGAAAGGAGTATTGGTGGCTGTATAACAACATCTACTAAAAAGCAATCTCAAATCAACAACACAGCATGGGTTCTTGAGGTCCGGGTCGTGGAAACATGCATGCTAGACTATCTCAGTTATATTTCTCAAAAACAAGACAAATGGTTGCTAGTATCAGTCCTTTTGATAGGTTTCCATACAAAAAGCTTCTCAAGTGAAAGTCATTTGGAATCAGTAACTCACTATATTCGTGAGTGCCAATAAGTGGTAAAGTACGGCGATTGCTTTTCATCACCAAGATCAATATTTATTGGAGTTATCCAGGGAAGTGTGTTAGGTCCATTCGTGTTTCTTATGTACATAAACGATATATGTAAAACTATAAAATTTGGAAAATCGTATGCGGATGACCTCAAAATAGTACACTGCTGTAAGCCTGAAGATCTGAACGAAAATAGAGCCAGGATATAGGGTGACCTTAACAAGTTATGTACGTGGAGCGAAACATGGCAGCTACCGTCTAACCACAAGTGTTGCATCGTGCAGTTGAGCAAGCAATTCCATGAAATAACACACTAATTTAAAAAGTTTAGGGTTCAGACACTCATATCAGCGCATGATCTGTAAGAACTTCTTGACAAATTAGGCCTAGCTTACACTCTTCAAATTGTGTTTAAGGCGCTCCGTTGAATATTTTTCACTTATCCTTTCAAACATGAATATTATAGACAAGAGACGAGAAATAAATGTTCAAAGAAGCTACGCTCGGCGTCTGCTAGGATTGAACCATAATCTCGACTACACAGAAAGAAGTAAACATCTTTCCCTAATACATCTGTGAAGCCGTCGGTTAAAAACAACCTAATAATCCTCTGTAAAATAATATATGACCTCTCGTTTGTAAAATACTGCCCATGTACGAACCACGACACTGCTTACAGACTTAGAAACAACGCAGATACACTGCTAACGTAAGCAAACAAAATGTTTCACCTCAAAGACATGTATAGATTGAGGTTATCAGCCCATGATAATAATAATATATTTATTCTCAAATAACTAAGTTACAAGAGTCACGCCAGTTTACAGGCTAGATCAAATTGTCACAAATGCTTTCACAGTTACTGTAAAAGTTAGAGCAGTTAAGTTAAGTATAAGAGTCAGTTTCTGATAGCATATTTACACCATGTCACTGACAGAAACAGTATAATGCAGCCATATTTTCAATAGTAGAGTACAAATAAGGAAGGTGCACAATAGGTTCTATTGGCGATTTGCCGAGATCAGTAGTGAATTTGTTGGGAAAGGTCAAATGGAACACGCTTGATACGAGCTGCGATCCAGACAGTCATGTACATACGGTACATGTTCCCTAGAGTCGCCAAGGATTTCCCACCGTGAATGGGGTTCTGAAAAGGGGAAATGAGAGATAGAAAAAGGCAGCAGTGTGGCAAGTGTATATATATAACCAAAGCACTACTTAACCTGTCATGTTGAAGTAGTCAATACAGTAGTAAGTCAAGATAAAATTCATACTGACCACTTAAATTAAGGTAAATTATGGGAATATAAGAATATAACACAGATAAAGGAGTACAGCAAAAAAGAAGGGAGAGTTGTGCAGTGTCAGGTGGACAGAAGAGAAGTCGAAGTAAGAAGCTGGATTTATGTACGTTGAAATCGAAAGAGTAGAGTTTGTAAAAAGAAAACATTGAAGATTAAAAGTTATCACTTTCTAACTTTTTTTTTAAAATTATTATTGTTGAATGCCAACCTCTAAGTCATACTGTAAGCGCCTGAGTAAGAATGTTGCGGGTGTCTCGACAGAATAGTGACCTCAGCATAATTTTTGGAAACATGAACCTCAGAAGTAGCAAGCGTATAAGAGCAACCTCAGTGTTGCTGATTAGTCGTCTCATCAATCTAAAGAGGCGAAAGCAAAATGTTCTGCCCCACAAACATGGGTGGTTTGAAGTCATCACCCACACCATCAATGTTTGCTGGTCAGTAACTGCACCCTCCCTCCTTTCGTGTTGTTACGCTCATATTAAATGTTTAAAAGAAACTATTGAGTTCTACTTGGTGCTCCATGTCTCACATCCTGTTAAGAAACACTATTTCTGCAAGTTCCTTTCACAAATTTGTCTGGCTGTTTCAACTTATGAACTATTGCTTAGGCATCAATGCAATACAGCTAACAGTTATGGAGAAATGGTAAGGATTTTCAAACAAGATATAAGCATTTAGAATGTAGTGGGGGAGATGTACTTAACTAGCTTAGCAGGAGATGTAAAGAGTATCACGGTTAAAAGTAGAGCAATAGATAACACTAAGGGATCAAGGCAAGTCAATAGCGTGTAAGTGAGAACAGCATAATTGATAATAGGCAATGTGAAACTCACAGTTGTAAGTGTTGATATGGTTGCGCACAGGAATGTAGAGTGCGTTCTAATCAACCAGTTTACAGTTGAACAATGTCGATCGACCCAGTGAGTAGAGTAACCTGTCTATTTCAAATAAAAACTAAAGAGATTTATATTCAACTAGAAAAGTTTATTGTTACTTAAGAGGGTGAAATAACTAAATAAGACGCAGCACTGAGTTCATTGTGTTTAAAGATTATGCAGAGCTACTAATATGAAAGCAGCGTGAGAGAGAGTTCACAAGTGCAGAAGAGTCAGTGCAACTGAAAGCATCATTAAGAAGTTGAACAAACTCATGTAACCCACTTGCCATGCGTATTTTTGAGGGAGGCCTATTCCATATAAGTGCATACTTAGAGAGGAAGAAGTTTTCTCGAGTTTTGGATCTATACTTCTTAACTTTGACCGTAGATACTTAATCTCGAAGGTTATGTGTACATGGGCCATGGATAAGGACTAAACTGCAGGAGGAATATGTGAGAGACAATCCTCTTTCGAGCCCCTCTATTGGTGACTGATGACGATATGATCTAGTTGTGTGCAGCGTTGAGACGACTTCGGTGGTCACCAGGTTAAGATGTTTTTCCTTATGCCTAAAGTTAGTGTTTTCTAGAAAGAGCCGGCTGTCTGAGCACAGCTACCGCAGACGATCGCCACTATCTGTTCGAACAGCCACGACACCGTAAAATCCACCCAGGTGTCCTTTCTTTTCACTTAATCTACCTACTTAAGCATTGAAGTCACCAGCCTAACTTTTAGGAGAAGGTCCGAAAGGTTATGTAGAACTTATCTTCCACCTTGTCTGAACTGCGGTCAGTGGGAGTGTAGGCAGATACGACGAAGAGGCAAAGACGGGTGTTTCTATCTTGCCGAGTCCTTACTGTCCCGTTCAGTCGGACAGAACACAAGCTACTATCTCCTGAGATCCAGTCTAGGAGAGCTAGTTCTGCCCTAGGACTCAATGCTATACCTACACCAGAGAGGACATGAGAAGCAACAGCAGGACTTCCAGATGCACGAAGTGTACATCGAGACAGATTTTTATCTTGACATAGTGAAGTTGAATGAGTGACTTTACTCGGATCCTGTAGGCGTGTAGACGTAGAATATATCGATAGCCCGAGCTTTTGAAGTCCTAGCTAAGGGAGCTTGCTGTCCTATTTATCACAAGGTTCGAACATTAAAAGTTCCAATGTGTAGTTTATAGCAGCATTTCAGGAGACTAGGAATAACGTTTCGTATACTCAAGTTGTTAATATTAGAGGAACGAGGTGGTTAAGGTATACGAGGAGTGTTAGTCATGGAGACAAGAGTTATTGAGGTGAGTGAAAGATTTGGTCGTAAACAAGCTGATCTCGTATGTTGTTACGGGTGTGAGGGCGGATTTCACTTCCTTGCTGCCCACACTGTGGTAGGATGGACCAGTTAGGAACAAGTAAGGAAAACCAATCATAAAAGTTCAAGAGCAGCAAAACAGGTGGGTGGAGTATTTTGAAGAGTTCTTGAATAGACCGGCGTTACTGAAGCCACTAAGCATAGAGGCAGCACACGCAGACCTCTCCATAGATATCTCACTAACACCAGGGAGTGTTATTTCGGGTTCGTTCGAGTTCGCTATACCTCTGGAAACGCTCTCACACGGCCACGTGTATATAACTACCGCCAAAAATGTTCTGTTGCCTTCTCATGGACGGTGTTGTTTACGAAATTGAGAGGACGGAAAGCGAGTGTCTAGAGCTTTAACAGACATGATGGAAATGGACGACCAACCTAGGCGAGTTAGAAAATCCTCATTACAAACCAGTGATGCATGCAGCTTTCAATATCTTACCGGGACGAATGGTGTATGAACCTATTGTTGGTTACTGGCGTTGCTCTACCGCCTTGTAGGTTAGGCCTCTCGGTCAAAGGTTTGGTGAGCGGCCTACTAAGGAAACAACTTACGTAGGTTTGGGTATCCAGGAAGTATCACAGTCCACACAAACTAAGTAATGACTTCAACTGGAAAAACTATTCACGTTTCGGTTCTCATTCTCACAAATCATACTCAAAACTGTTTGCTGACATTCGTTTTCATTTTTCATTGCGTCACTCGTGTATTCTCTTATTTCGATTTTGGGTATTCTTTACTCTTTAACTCATATGACAGCTCTGCTAAGGCGGAAGTCTCAAGCTGTGCAGAGATCCCCAAGCCATGCAATTGGCACTTAATCAGTTGGCAATCAGTGTTTATAGGTATGGCATGTACTTTTCACCTTCAAAGAGCGAAGTATTCTTCAAAAGACTGACAGGCCTCTGTGCCTTCATTTACTCTTGGTAATGATCAGATACAAGTTCATGAACCTGGGTAGCTGTTTAACTGCTGGCGGTTCGTGAGAGATGAGATCAGTTCACCCATGGTGAAAGCCAGAGCGGCTCATGCTAATCTGGGTCATCTTTGATGCATTCGTGATGTTAGTCTGGCTTTAAAAGGTCGGGTCTACAATGAATTGGTGAGAGCAGTTTTGTTCTACGTTTATGAAACATGGTCTCACCGAGTTGAAAATACTAGGGAGCTTTCTGTGTTCGAATATTGTTGTGTCAGAGGGGTTACTGAAATTCAGTAACAACGCCATATTAGTAATGCATATGTTCGGCAGCCAGTGTTCGGGCACAGTAACGATAATCCGATTGGTGTCACCATCATGAAACACTAATTTCGATGGCTCGGACATGTACTAGAATTGACGCACCGGCGAATCCCACATCGTGCATTATTTCACAACGTTGAGACTGGTTGGAAGAAGCGGATAGGTGGTGAGTGTATAACATGATGTCAAGGTATGACAGAAGGCTATTCAGGACTGGTTTTTGTTGGTCCTTCAAGACTCCCTGGTTAGGGTCCTAGAGATGATGCAACTCGGTGGCTTCAGACGCTATCAGACATGGCTCCGAATAGAAGCCAGTAGCGATCCTGGTGTAAGGTTCTATTACTTTATTCATTTAAGTAAAAGTAACTTTCTTAACTGGGACGATTCCCTCTGGTTGTATCTCAATTTGCCAGACTTATTCTTCCACTATTACTACCACTACTTAGTTCTCATGTACTAATTTCTTTTCATTTCTTGTTAAACTCACCGATCTCTTTCTCTCTATTTCTTCATAACTTCATTTGTTGTGGCGCATATATATTTTGGTTCCTACTAGCACCAATAAATAAATAGCAGAGTTATCAGGTAAATTAAGAATGGCAAGACCAGACAGCGTACCCACTGAAGCAATATAACTGATATATCTGGAAGGATAATTACCAATAGAGTGGATACTACTGTGAGTGTCAGGTAGCTTAATAACTGTGCTGCTAGACCAGACGGAAGGTTCAGTAAACATTTAAAGATCAAAAAATTTGTGGTGGCTATAAACCCACGGAAATACCAAAACATATCGTGGGGAGCGTACTCTCCTCATCCAAGTATTTGGGGTCAGTGAGTTTGTGTAGCGATGTAAATATCAAAGCTGAGGTGTAGGTAGATCCAGCTGAACAGTCCGAAGTAGAGAGGAATGTGCACCCTAAGCTAGACCATCAAGAGCTGTGTCGGAGAAATCGGCTTGGAATTTACAAATGGTGACAGGCATTGATTAACTAAAGCTCCGAATATCGACAACAGGAAACTTTTAATAACATCTTTCTACAAGCCTGAAGTGATATATTTAAATCGTAGTTAGGAATTAAAACCTATTGGTTAACAGTTGATCGTTTAATCCACTTGATTTATGGTAACTGAACGAAGTATTCGATTTAGAACCCGAAAGAAACATTTTTGTTTAGGTTATCAATCACTTTAAACACATAGATAAAAACAACCGATAGAATGGATGAAATTATGAGTGAAGGAGAAACAGAGCAAAAGATATCTATATTTATACGGTATTATTTTATTTTTTGCTTTACTCATAAGTTAATTAAGATAGTGTATGTATTTGTAATGCTCAACTTATATCTGCCGTGATCGATACAGAGCCCAAAATAAATGTTCTCCGGTTATAAAGTTATATCAGAAAAATGAGATGAATTTAACAGCAAGCTAATCCTAATACTAGCATTATCAATAATAGCAAAAACAACTAAGAACTAGGAACATGCTCTGGAAGGGGTGAAAGTGTATATGGAGGAATGGTAAAACTCAAGATCTAGGTGTAGATTGAAAGTGGATGCATCTGCATTACTAAGATCGATTCTGAATCACATCGATCAATGCCCCCGACTACCCGACCGTAGCTGCTACCTTGACGTGGTGGTCGGTCTTGCCTATCGTGATGACCCAACCGAGCTATACTGGCTGGAACATATGTTCCTGCAGGTCCTACCATGCCACGCAGGTCGATTGGAGAACGATGAGACTAAAAGCAGCTACCCAAGGTCTGAGGGTGAAGTCGTACTGCTGACTGCAGAGGGGTGAGGCAGCAGTAAGGTGTTTCCCTCGGACAACCAGCATCTGCAGCGATGCTGCCTTCTCACAAGGAAGGAAGGGTTAGAAAAGGTCGGCCCTAAAAATGTCACACCTCCCCTACCTCACGGATTTCCGTCTCCTTGGATAAGGGTGCCCACTAAGGGCCTTTAAGTACGGAGCTAATCCTCTAAATACCTCTCATAAAAAGGCCGTGAGTGACCGGCCTCAAGCAGTTGTCCCTTGGGCTCTGCGGTCACGCACCAACACTAATCCATCTTCCTTTTCAGATCCCTCAAGAAACAACCTTCCACGGTGTGGGCAGCCGGGAAGTGACAACCGCCCTCATACCCATAACAGCACGCGAGACCAAATTGGTCAAAATCAAATCCTTCCTACACCCCCTAGTACCTCTCTTATCTCCACGACTAACTCTTCTCACATTCATTCATCACAGTGCACAGCTAATGCAGACGATACGAGTTCGCGAAACGTCGTTCCTGGTCTCCTTAAACCTCGCTCTAGACTACATGTTGGAGCATTTAATGTACGGACATTGTGTCAAATAGGGCAACAGGCTTTCTTAGCTAGGACTTTAGAAACTCGTGCCATCGATGTATGCTGCGTCTCGGAAACGCGCATACAGGATTCTAATAAAATTATTAATCTGATTTCACCTTGTCAAAAAGAAGCAGCTCGATTTACTCTTCGTGTATCCGGTAGCCCTGATGCTGCTTCCAGGGGTCTTGCTGGCGTAGGCATAGCATTGAGTCGTAGGGCAAATATTTCAGGAGCAACTAGAAAGAGAGTTAAGCAACCATGCAAGCGATTCCCATCCGGAAGCAGGTTGGTATGATATCAAAAAGACTGTGGAAACAGCAGTGATATCTGCTAGTAAGGTAAACCATAAGGCTAGGATGAATCCGTGGATATCAGTCTCATCTACCGAACTGATGGATGCTCGAAAACGCATCCCACCTGACTCTGAGCATGATGAAGAGCGTAGTCAACTTAGGCGCAGACTTATAAAAAGTCTGCGTAACGACCGCGAACAGTGGTGGGTGGCGAAAGCAAAAGCGATGGAAAAGGCAGCGGCGATCGGTAACACTAGACAACTTTTCCGCCTTATTAAAGAAACTGGTATTAAGAACCCGAATGTGAGTGAGACTATCTCGGAAAAGGATGGTCTTATTATCCATTCTCAATCCAGGAGACTGGATCGATGGGCAGAACACTTTAGGGATCAGTTCAACTGGCCTCGAGCCACTCTTCGGTTACCCACGATCTCCAGTCATCCTGAATGGCAAATCGACCTAAGTCCCCCTAGTCTTAATGACGTTGAGAAAGCGTTAGGAAATCTGAGGCGAGGGCGAGCTGCAGGTCCTGATAGACGGACCCCTGAGATATTTAAGGATGGTGGTCCAGTTTTAGCAACTAGGTTGACTGAGATCTTAGGTAGAATCTGGGAACTGGACGCAATCCCATCCGACTGGTCTCAATCCTTGATTGTCCCAATCTATAAGGAAGGACAAAAGTCTTCTTGTGACAATCACAGGGGAATAAGTCTAACTAATATAGTATCTAAAATACTGGCCTCAATAATACTTCGACGCCTAACTAGTGCTCGTGAAGAGCAGACTCGAGAAAACCAGTCCGGTTTTCGACCTGGACGTGGCTGTGTAGACCACGTCTTCACACTCAGACAGGTCCTGGACCATAGACACACATTTAGGCGTCCTACAATAGTTGTTTTCCTGGACCTTAAGGCGGCATTGGACTCAGTGGATCGTGAGGTTCTGTGGCAGTGTCTGTCATTGAAAGGTGTACCAAAGAAGTACATTAACTTTATACAAGCTCTCTACTCGAACACCACTAGTCGAGTGAGAGCTTATGGCGAACTGTCATCGGAGTTAGCTACTTCAAGTGGTGTCCGTCAGGGATGTCCACTCTCTCCATTCTTGTTTAATTTTATCATAGACATGCTCCTAGAAGTAACCTTATCCTCGTCTGAATTTTCTGGAGTAGACCTTCTACCAGGTGGCTCGCTTACTGATTTAGAATATGCCGATGACATTGTCCTACTTGGTGAAGACGCTGACAAAATGCAGAGTCTTCTGAGTACCCTGAGCAACAATGCAAGCATGTTCGGGATGCGGTTTTCCCCCTCGAAATGCAAAATGTTGCTTCAAGATTGGGTTTCATCGGCACCTGAACTAGTGATAGGGAGTGAAGTAGTCGAGCGTGTAGACCGCTTCACTTATCTTGGGAGTCTCATCAGTGCCGATGGCCTGGTGACTGACGAAATCTCGGCACGGATACAGAAGGCTCGATTGGCTTTTGCCAACCTGCGTCACTTATGGCGTAGGCGTGATATCCGTTCTCTAATCAAACGACGAGTGTACTGTGCAGCAGTTCGCTCTGTTCTCCTATATGGCTGTGAAACATGGCCAGTGAGAGTAGAAGATATTCGTAAGCTACTAGTTTTCGATCATAGGTGTCTTCGAAGCATTGCGCGTATACCGTGCGACACCCGAGTGAGCAATGCTGTCGTTAGGAAACGAGTACTAGGTAAGGATGGCAGATCAATAAATGAAGTGGTGAAACTTCATCAGTTGAGGTGGTTGGGACATGTGTTGCGTATGCCCAACCACCGACTGCCTCGACGAGCCTTGTTTTGTAGTGTAGGAATAGGTTGGAAGAAAGTGAGGGGCGGCCAGACCAAAATATGGCATAAATCCATGAAGTCATTGACGAGTGGACTTAGCCATGTCGGTAATTGTCGACTACCTGGTTGGGGTCCGCAAAATGATAATAATCAATGGTTAGAGACCTTGAATGACATGGCTCAAAATCGTTCGCAATGGCGCCGGTGCACTTATTCTTTGTGTTCTCTGAAATCCTAATCTTCTGGATTCTTCAACACCTCTAGTTTTGACTTTCTAAACTTTTCTCACTGAATCATACTTCTTGAATAATATCTTCTAACCCTAACCTCTCCGATTACTTCTAATTCGAAATCATTAATCAATCATCATTGTTAGACCACCATTAGAAACCTGGAAGCACTGGACGGCCGTTTCGTCCTAGTATGGGACTCCTCAGCAGTGCGCATCCACGACTCCTGCTCCTCGCAGGATTCGAACCCGGGACCTTTGGCATTGTAGGCGAACGCCTTACCATCGGACCACTGGGCCGGCATCCAACGGTGTTAATGTCTACATCTAATTCCCTTACTACCTCTTCTACTATTGGATTTGAATTGACAATTATATCTCTGTGCTGATGTGGTATGGCAACATGAACTGATGTACTTACGTACCAAGTTCTACGTTGCATCTGACTGACTGACTGACTGCCCCCGACTACTGATCACAGTTATTTTGTGGAATCCAATCAGATAGTCTTCACTTGTCAACACAGTCCAGTCCAATATTTGGTGATTTCGTAGAATGACATTACGTAGCCTCTTCCAAGCCATTACTGCTTTAATCTACATCATGTCTACAAGTAGGCGGTGGTTGGGAGAAAGTAAGACACACCATCTAATTCAGTCGATGGAAATTATTTGTTAACTTGTCAATTTTGTTCGGTATCGTAAACTTATGTGAGGTCCCTTAACAAATAAACGAAAGCTTATTCCAGTAAAACTTAACTACATCCACAAACCATAAACATATAAACCCACTTATGTCCATAAATAATTCGATATGCTTTGAGAAAACTAATCCATATTTGTTGTTACTAGCAGTCACAAGTATTACACAGACAAGCTAACATCTGATTTAACAAGGTAAAATGCACTTCCTCAGGATAAGAAGATTACGGTTTGACGATAGTAAATGAAGTATTACAAGGGTATCTGAAATAAATATTCGGAAGAGTTAGACTATTCTGTTTTTTGCGATCAAGCGATGAGGCTACTATTGGTGAATGAGCGAACCAGATTAAACACAGATACGTGGATTTATGAGTGTGATTTATTCAATTGTACGGATCGATAGGCATTTAGGCCATCATAGCTTATCTCAGTCCACGATGAACATATTAACTCTAATCCAAAAACTCTAGCTTCAAAATATAATTCATTATTCCGATTCCTCATACTATTTTACAACCGTTTCAGCACTTGTGAACCGTCAAATTTTCTCAAACTCGTTTTAGGATAGCTAAAGAGTTGCCCGTGAACAGTAGCCTAGCTCGATAAACCGTTAACGTTCTCTTCAGATGCTTTCTACACAATAGACCAGTTAAGCCATAATGCGGGAGAACAGATCGAAAGAAAACAATAGGAAATCCGAGTCTTTTTGTGTTCCGTCATAGGAACACAAAAAGACTCAACTGTAGCTAACAGTTAACGAAACAACTTAGTCCATATAAAGCAATTTAGCTGCGGAGTTTTAGCTCCTTTGCGCCCTAGCTTCGTACTGGGTGGAAAGGCGTGGACTGAATAAAGTGGCTCAAAAGTAAATCGTACAAGCAACTCTGAATATGTGTAACTACGGAGGACTTACTCGCAATGTTTCTATAGTGTGAATATTTCTCGGCATTGGGTAGCGACTTTATTCACTTACCAGTCTTTGGTCAAGTATTCCAAGAGAACAAGAGACTTATAGACATGACGCCGAATTTTTACTTTTATCATTGAGTCTTTTCCAAGTCATTTGCATTATATTTCTGTGAATGCCATAAACATTGTGAGTCTTGTCGGCTATTTCAGCCATTAAGGTGCTGCTAGGACCCCACGGATCGTTCGATGTAGCTTCACGAACTTTGTTTTCAGCATCCGTGTAATTGTGAACGACATTTTTGATAATATGTCTGTGGATAGGCATGCCAAAATGAAGATAACGGAACCCCAAGAAAAACAATAGTAACGCCGATATTAAAATGAGCTCAGCAGTTGTTAATCTGATAACTCAATATCCAATATATTCATCATGAGCTAATATAAACATTTGATTTACTTTCACTCACTTCTTCTTTGGGTACGAATTGAGAGTTTGGTTACTTTGTGAACATCAGGGCGTGGCCATTCGTATGTTCAAAGAGTTATCGGGATTTCTAGGGTAGTAGTACCAAGTCGTCTTCCAATAAACTGTAGAGTTGTGATTGCTTTGGCTGCTCCCCTACGAATTGATAACAGGCTTCCAGATTTCTGAGGTCAACAGACCGAGGGTGTGTCCGGATTATACATTTGGTGCTGACTTCCATGGAGGACATGAGTTTATTGTGTTGTATGGGGCAGAATGTATATTATGTTAAAATGTTGACTGGTTGAGGGTCGTTTTCCATTGTTTACCCCCCTATTTTTGTAAAATCTCTTTGACGCTTCCTATAACCCTGTAGATCTTTGCGTCGTTTGCACTGATCAATGCCTCTGAGCTGATTTTATCCAGCAAGTCTATTATTAAGCATCAGGAAGAGGAGCGGGTCTAAGATCATCTCCAGTGAAATTCTAAATGCTTATAACTCACCAGCTCACATGCACTCTATTCACTACGATACGAATATTTCCTTATAATAAAAGCACAACTATGAAAGTAAAACCACTTATCTTCGTAAGGATATTCATCAGATTTATTGGACAAACTTCCAAAATCGCATCAGAAACATTTACTGTGGATTACTCGTGCATCTCTAGACACTACTGAT
>OX103979.1:57002305-57171690 GCA_944470395.2 Schistosoma turkestanicum
GGAAGTCAGCACCCAAATGTATAATCCGGACACACCCTCGGTCTGTGACCTCAGAAATCTGGAAGCCTGTTATCAATTCGTAGGGAGCAGCCAAAGCAATCACAACTCTACAGTTTATTGGAAGACGACTTGGTACTACTACCCTAGAAATCCCGATAACTCTTTGAAAATACGAATGGCCACGCCCTGATGTTCACAAAGTAACCAAACTCTCAATTCGTACCCAAAGAAGAAGTGAGTGAAATGTAAATCAAATGTTTTATATTAGCTCATGATGAATTATATTGGATATTGAGTTATCAGATTAACAACTGCTGAGACCTCATTTTAATATCGGCGTTACTATTGTTTTCTTGGGGTTCCGTTATCTTCATTTTGGCATGCCTATCCACAGACATATCAAAAATATCGATTACATTTATATGGATGCTGAAAACAAACGTTCGTGAAGCTACATCGAACGATCCGTGGGGTTCCTAGCAGCACCTTAATGGCTGAAATAGCCGACAAGACTCACAATGTTATGGCATTCACAGAAATAATGCAAATGACTTGGAAAAGACTCAATGATAAAAGTAAAAATTGGCGTCATGTCTATAAGTCTCTTGTTCTCTTGGAATACTTGACCAAGACTGGTAGTGATAAAGTCGCTACCCAATGCCGAGAAAATATTCACACTATAGAAACATTGCGAGTAAGTCCTCCGTAGTTACACATATTCAGAGTTGCTTGTACGTTTTACTTTTGAGCCACTTTATTCAGTCCACGCCTTTCCACAGCTTACGAAGCTAGGGCGGAAAGGAGCTAAAACTCCGCAGCTAAATTGCTTTATATGGACTAAGTTGTTTCGTTAACTGTTAGCTACAGTTGAGGCTTTTTATGTTCTATGACGGAACACAAAAAGACTCGGATTTCCTATTGTTTTCTTTCGATCTGTTCTCCCGCATTATGGCTTAACTGGTCTATTGTGTAGAAAGCATCTGAAGAGAACGTTAACGGTTTATCGAGCTAGGCTACTGTTCACGGGCAACTCTTTAGCTATCCTAAAACGAGTTTGAGAAAATTTGACGGTTCACAAGTGCTGAAACGGTTGTAAACTAGTATGAGGAATCGGAATAATGAATTATATTTTGAAGCTAGAGTTTTGGATTAGAGTTAATATGTTCATCGTAGACTGAGATAAGCTATGATGCCTAAATGCTATCGATCCGCACAATTGAATAAATCACACTCATAAATCCACGTATCTGTGTTTAATCTGGTTCGCTCATTCACCAATAGTAGCCTCATCGCTTGATCGCAAAAAACAGAATAGTCTAACTCTTCCGAATATTTATTTCAGATACCTTGTAATACTTCATTTTACTATCGTCAAACCGGTAATCTTCTTATCCTGAGGAAGTGCATTTTACCTTGTTAAATCAGATGTTAGCTTGTCTGTGTAATACTTGTGACTGCTAGTAACAACAAATATGGATTAGTTTTCTCAAAGCATATCGAATTATTTATGGACATAAGTGGGTTTATATGTTTATGGTTTGTGGATGTAGTTAAGTTTTACTGGAATAAGCTTTCGTTTATTTGTTAAGGGACCTCACATAAGTTTACGATACCGAACAAAATTGACAAGTTAACAAATAACACCTTGAATTTCCATCGACTGAATTAGATGGTGTGTCTTACTTTCTCCCAACCACCGCCTACTTGTAGACATGATGTAGACTAAAGCAGTAATGGCTTGGAAGAGGCTACGTAATGTCATTCTACGAAATCACCAAATATTGGACTGGACTGTGTTGACAAGTGAAGACTATCTGATTGGATTCCACAAAATAACTGTGATCAGTAGTCGGGGGCAGTCAGTCAGTCAGTCAGATGCAACGTAGAACTTGGTACGTAAGTACATCAGTTCATGTTGCCATACCACATCAGCACAGAGATATAATTGTCAATTCAAATCCAATAGTAGAAGAGGTAGTAAGGGAATTAGAAGTAATCGGAGAGGTTAGGGTTAGAAGATATTATTCAAGAAGTATGATTCAGTGAGAAAAGTTTAGAAAGTCAAAACTAGAGGTGTTGAAGAATCCAGAAGATTAGGATTTGAGAGAACACAAAGAATAAGTGCACCGGCGCCATTGCGAACGATTTTGAGCCATGTCATTCAAGGTCTCTAACCATTGATTATTATCATCTCGCGGACCCCAACCAGGTAGTCGACAATTACCGACATGACTTCATGGATTTTGTCATGTTTCGGTCTGGCCGCCCCTCACTTTCTTCCAATCTATTCCTACAGCACAAAATATGGTTCGTCCAGGCAGTCGGTAGTTGTACATACGCAACAAATAGCCCAACCACCTCAACTGATGAAGTTTCACCACTTCATCGATTGATCTGCCATCCTTACCTAGTACTCGTTTCCTAACGACAGCATTGCTCACTCGGGTGTCCCACGGTATACGAGCAATGCTTCGAAGACACCTATGATCGAAAACTAGTAACTTACGAATATCTTCTACTCTCACTGGCCATGTTTCACAGCCATATAGGAGAACAGAGCGAACTGCTGCACAGTACACTCGTCGTTTGATTAGAGAACGGATATCACGCCTACGCCATAAGTGACGCAGGTTGGCAAAAGCCAATCGAGCCTTCTGTATCCGTGCCGAGATTTCGTCAGTCACCAGGCCATCGGCACTGATGAGACTCCCAAGATAAGTGAAGCGGTCTACACGCTCGACCACTTCACTCCCTATCACTAGTTCAGGTGCCGATGAAACCCAATCTTGAAGCAACATTTTGCATTTCGAGGGGGAAAACCGCATCCCGAACATGCTTGCATTGTTGCTTAGGGTAGTCAGAAGACTGTGCATTTTGTCAGCGTCTTCACCAAGTAGAACTGTGTCATCGGCATATTCTAAATCAGTAAGCGAGCCACCTGGTAGAAGGTCTACTCCAGAAAATTCAGACGAGGATAAGGTTACTTCTAGGAGCATGTCTATGATAAAATTAAACAAGAATGCAGAGAGTGGACATCCCTGACGGACACCACTTGAAGTAGCTAACTCCGATGACAGTTCGCCATAAGCTCTCACTCGACTAGTGGTGTTCGAGTAGAGAGCTTGTATAAAGTTAATGTACTTCTTTGGTACACCTTTCAATGACAGACACTGCCACAGAACCTCACGATCCACTGAGTCGAATGCCGCCTTAAGGTCCAGGAAAACAACTATTGTCGGACGCCTAAATGTGTGCCTATGTTCCAGGACCTGTCGTCGTGTGAAAATATGGTCCATACAACCACGTGCAGGTCGAAAACCAGACTGGTTTTCTCGAGTCTGCTCTTCACGAGCTTTCGTTAAGCGTCGAAGTATTATTGATGCCAATATTTTAGATACTATATCAGTTAGACTTATTCCCCTGTGATTGTCACAACAAGACTTTTGTCCTTTCTTATAGATTGGGACAATCAGTGATTGAGACCAGTCGGATGGGATTGCGTTCCCAGATTCTACCTAAGATCTCAGTCAACCTAGTTGCTAAAACTGGACCACCATCCTTAAATATCTCAGGGGTCAGTCTATCACGACCCGCAGCTCGCCCTCGCTTCAGATTTCCTAACGCTTTTTCAACTTCATTAAGACTAGGGGGACTTACGTCGATTTGCCATTCAGGATGACTGGAGATCGTGGGTAACCGAAGAGTGGCTCGAGGCCAGTTGAACTGATCCCTAAAGTGTTCTGCCCATCGATCCAGTCTCCTGGATTGAGAATGGATAATAAGACCATCCTTTTCCGAGATAGTCTCACTCACATTCGGGTTCTTAATACCAGTTTCTTTAATAAGGCGGAAAAGTTGTCTAGTGTTACCGATCGCCGCTGCCTTTTCCATCGCTTTTGCTTTCGCCACCCACCACTGTTCGCGGTCGTTACGCAGACTTTTTATAAGTCTGCGCCTAAGTTGACTACGCTCTTCATCATGCTCAGAGTCAGGTGGGATGAGTTTTCGAGCATCCATCAGTTCGGTAGATGAGACTGATATCCACGGCTTCATCCTAGCCTTATGGTTTACCTTACTAGCAGATATCGCTGCTGTTTCCACAGTCTTTTTGATATCATTCCATCCTGCTTCCGGATGGGAATCGCTTGCATGGTTGCTTAACTCTCTTTCTAGTTGCTCCTGAAATATTTGCCCTACGACTCAATGCTATGCCTACGCCAGCAAGACCCCTGGAAGCAGCATCAGGGCTACCGGATACACGAAGAGTAAATCGAGCTGCTTCTTTTTGACAAGGTGAAATCAGATTAATAATTTTATTAGAATCCTGTATGCGCGTTTCCGAGACGCAGCATACATCGATGACACGAGTTTCTAAAGTCCTAGCTAAGGAAGCCTGTTGCCCTATTTGACACAATGTCCGTACATTAAATGCTCCAACATGTAGTCTAGAGCGAGGTTTAAGGAGACCAGGAACGACGTTTCGCGAACTCGTATCGTCTGCATTAGCTGTGCACTGTGATGAATGAATGTGAGAAGAGTTAGTCGTGGAGATAAGAGAGGTACTAGGGGGTGTAGGAAGGATTTGATTTTGACCAATTCGGTCTCGCGTGCTGTTACGGGTATGAGGGCGGTTGTCACTTCCCGGCTGCCCACACCGTGGAAGGTTGTTTCTTGAGGAACCTGAAAAGGAAGATGGATTAGTGTTGGTGCGTGACCGCAGAACCCAAGGGACAACTGCTTGAGGCCGGTCACGCACGGCCTTTTTATGAGAGGTATTTAGAGGATTAGCTCCGTACTTAAAGGCCCTTAGAGGGCACCCTTACCCAAGGAGACGGAAATCCGTGAGGTAGGGGAGGTGTGACATTTTTAGGGCCGACCTTTTCTAACCCTTCCTTCCTTGTGAGAAGGCAGCATCGCTGCAGATGCTGGTTGTCCGAGGGAAACACCTTACTGCTGCCTCACCCCTCTGCAGTCAGCAGTACGACTTCGCCCTCAGACCTTGGGTAGCTGCTTTTAGTCTCATCGTTCTCCAATCGACCTGCGTGGCATGGTAGGACCTGCAGGAACATATGTTCCAGCCAGTATAGCTCGGTTGGGTCATCACGATAGGCAAGACCGACCACCACGTCAAGGTAGCAGCTACGGTCGGGTAGTCGGGGGCATTGATCGATGTGATTCAGAATCGATCTTAGTAATGCAGATGCATCCACTTTCAATCTACACCTAGATCTTGAGTTTTACCATTCCTCCATATACACTTTCACCCCTTCCAGAGCATGTTCCTAGTTCTTAGTTGTTTTTGCTATTATTGATAATGCTAGTATTAGGATTAGCTTGCTGTTAAATTCATCTCATTTTTCTGATATAACTTTATAACCGGAGAACATTTATTTTGGGCTCTGTATCGATCACGGCAGATATAAGTTGAGCATTACAAATACATACACTATCTTAATTAACTTATGAGTAAAGCAAAAAATAAAATAATACCGTATAAATATAGATATCTTTTGCTCTGTTTCTCCTTAGCCACCGAGTTGCATCATCTCTAGGACCCTAACCAGGGAGTCTTGAAGGACCAACAAAAACCAGTCCTGAATAGCCTTCTGTCATACCTTGACATCATGTTATACACTCACCACCTATCCGCTTCTTCCAACCAGTCTCAACGTTGTGAAATAATGCACGATGTGGGATTCGCCGGTGCGTCAATTCTAGTACATGTCCGAGCCATCGAAATTAGTGTTTCATGATGGTGACACCAATCGGATTATCGTTACTGTGCCCGAACACTGGTTGCCGAACATATGCATTACTAATATGGCGTTGTTACTGAATTTCAGTAACCCCTCTGACACAACAATATTCGAACACAGAAAGCTCCCTAGTATTTTCAACTCGGTGAGACCATGTTTCATAAACGTAGAACAAAACTGCTCTCACCAATTCATTGTAGACCCGACCTTTTAAAGCCAGACTAACATCACGAATGCATCAAAGATGACCCAGATTAGCATGAGCCGCTCTGGCTTTCACCATGGGTGAACTGATCTCATCTCTCACGAACCGCCAGCAGTTAAACAGCTACCCAGGTTCATGAACTTGTATCTGATCATTACCAAGAGTAAATGAAGGCACAGAGGCCTGTCAGTCTTTTGAAGAATACTTCGCTCTTTGAAGGTGAAAAGTACATGCCATACCTATAAACACTGATTGCCAACTGATTAAGTGCCAATTGCATGGCTTGGGGATCTCTGCACAGCTTGAGACTTCCGCCTTAGCAGAGCTGTCATATGAGTTAAAGAGTAAAGAATACCCAAAATCGAAATAAGAGAATACACGAGTGACGCAATGAAAAATGAAAACGAATGTCAGCAAACAGTTTTGAGTATGATTTGTGAGAATGAGAACCGAAACGTGAATAGTTTTTCCAGTTGAAGTCATTACTTAGTTTGTGTGGACTGTGATACTTCCTGGATACCCAAACCTACGTAAGTTGTTTCCTTAGTAGGCCGCTCACCAAACCTTTGACCGAGAGGCCTAACCTACAAGGCGGTAGAGCAACGCCAGTAACCAACAATAGGTTCATACACCATTCGTCCCGGTAAGATATTGAAAGCTGCATGCATCACTGGTTTGTAATGAGGATTTTCTAACTCGCCTAGGTTGGTCGTCCATTTCCATCATGTCTGTTAAAGCTCTAGACACTCGCTTTCCGTCCTCTCAGTTTCGTAAACAACACCGTCCATGAGAAGGCAACAGAACATTTTTGGCGGTAGTTATATACACGTGGCCGTGTGAGAGCGTTTCCAGAGGTATAGCGAACTCGAACGAACCCGAAATAACACTCCCTGGTGTTAGTGAGATATCTATGGAGAGGTCTGCGTGTGCTGCCTCTATGCTTAGTGGCTTCAGTAACGCCGGTCTATTCAAGAACTCTTCAAAATACTCCATCCACCTGTTTTGCTGCTCTTGAACTTTTATGATTGGTTTTCCTTACTTGTTCCTAACTGGTCCATCCTACCACAGTGTGGGCAGCAAGGAAGTGAAATCCGCCCTCACACCCGTAACAACATACGAGATCAGCTTGTTTACGACCAAATCTTTCACTCACCTCAATAACTCTTGTCTCCATGACTAACACTCCTCGTATACCTTAACCACCTCGTTCCTCTAATATTAACAACTTGAGTATACGAAACGTTATTCCTAGTCTCCTGAAATGCTGCTATAAACTACACATTGGAACTTTTAATGTTCGAACCTTGTGATAAATAGGACAGCAAGCTCCCTTAGCTAGGACTTCAAAAGCTCGGGCTATCGATATATTCTACGTCTACACGCCTACAGGATCCGAGTAAAGTCACTCATTCAACTTCACTATGTCAAGATAAAAATCTGTCTCGATGTACACTTCGTGCATCTGGAAGTCCTGCTGTTGCTTCTCATGTCCTCTCTGGTGTAGGTATAGCATTGAGTCCTAGGGCAGAACTAGCTCTCCTAGACTGGATCTCAGGAGATAGTAGCTTGTGTTCTGTCCGACTGAACGGGACAGTAAGGACTCGGCAAGATAGAAACACCCGTCTTTGCCTCTTCGTCGTATCTGCCTACACTCCCACTGACCGCAGTTCAGACAAGGTGGAAGATAAGTTCTACATAACCTTTCGGACCTTCTCCTAAAAGTTAGGCTGGTGACTTCAATGCTTAAGTAGGTAGATTAAGTGAAAAGAAAGGACACCTGGGTGGATTTTACGGTGTCGTGGCTGTTCGAACAGATAGTGGCGATCGTCTGCGGTAGCTGTGCTCAGACAGCCGGCTCTTTCTAGAAAACACTAACTTTAGGCATAAGGAAAAACATCTTAACCTGGTGACCACCGAAGTCGTCTCAACGCTGCACACAACTAGATCATATCGTCATCAGTCACCAATAGAGGGGCTCGAAAGAGGATTGTCTCTCGTTCTGCAGCACGTGTTTAGATTCAGATCATGCCCTAGTGCGAGCGCGTATTTGTTGGTGGCTAATTGGACGTAGGAAAGACACTGCTAAGAAACCCGTTAGGGTTCTACTCAATGATAGCATGGCTACGTTTCAGGAACAACTAGGAAAACAACTGCTTCCCTAACCGAGGCAGCTTGGAACGATATCCGAAAATCCACGGAAATAGCAGTGATACCTCCCAGTAAGGTTAAGCTAAAAGGTTAGAGGAAAGCAGTGAATGTCACTAGCTTCTACTGAATTGATAGAAGCTCGGAAACTCATCTCGTTTACCTATGAACACAATGAGGGACAGTCAGTTTAAAAACAGGCTGATAAGAAGTCTACTTACTGATTGCGAACGGGTTTTTGGTTCTCCATCTCGAAATGCACAATGTTGCTTCAGGATTTGGTTGCATCGGTACCTAAACTAGTGATAGGGAGTGAAGTAGTTGAGCGTGTTGACTGCTTTCAGTCAGTCACAACGTAGAACATCGTCCGTCCGTACATCAGTTCAGGTTGCCGTACCACATTAGCACAGAGCCGCAACTGTCAGTTCAAATCCCAAAGTGGAAGAGATAGTAGGAATATTACTAGTAATGGAGAAGATTAGGGTTCGAAGATATTATTCAAGAAGTATAATTCAGTGAAATAGATTTGAGAAGAGGGAAATAAAGGCGGTGAGGAATTTAGAAGATTAGAATTTGAGAGAACACAAACCATGGACGCACCTGCACCTTTGCAAACGATTTTGAGTCATGTCGTTCAACTTCTGTAACCATCAGTTAATTTCATCTCGCGGACCCCAATCACGTAGCCTATATCTATCTACCAACATGACTGAGTCCACTGGTCAGTGACTTCATGGATTTGTGCCATGTTTTGGTCTGGCCGCACCTAGGTTTATTCCAGCCTATTCATGCATGGCAAAACGTAGCTCGTTGAGGCACAAACACATTCACTGGGCTACGTGGGTTTCACCGGGTCTAATCAGAGAAACCTAGATCATCTATATATGCACGAAGAAAGATCCTAGAATGCCCACTGAAAGCGTGAAACTAAAAGTAGCTTATACTGCTCTGTTCTTTTTACAAGGCCTTACTCCTCGAGACGGAAATCCGTGAGGTATGCTGAGGTGTGACATTTTTAGGGTCGACCTTTTCTAACCCCTTCCTTCCTTGTGAGAAGGAGAGATGGCTGTAGATGCTAGCAAAGTCAGTTAGATCGACAGGTAGAACACTTAAGGGATCAGTTCAACTGGCCTTCAGCAACACTTCAGTTACCCACGATCCCCAGTCATCCTGAGTGGCAAATGGACGTAAAGCGTCCGAATCTTTATGAAGTTGAAAAAGTTATAGAAAATCTAAAGCGAGGTAGAACAGCGGGTCCTGATAAGTTTACTCCTGATATTTTTAATGATGGTGATCCAGTTTTAGCAGATACATTGACTGAAATCTTAGGTAGAATCTGGGAACTGGGTGTAAACCCATCTGACTGGTCTCAATCACTGATTGTTCCAATTTATAAGAAAGGACAAAAGTCTTCTAGTTACAATCACAGAAGAATAACTAACTAATATAGTTTCTAAAATGTTGGCCTCAATAATACTCCGACGCTGAACAAAAGCTCATGAAGAGCAGACTATAGAAAACCAGACTAGTTTTCGACCTGGTCGTGGATTTATAGACCAAATATTCACACTACGTCAGGTCCTAAAACAAAGACACACGTTCAGATGTCCCACGATAGTAGTGTTTCTCGACCTTAAAGCGGCATTTGACTCAGTGGATCGTGAGGTTCTGTGGCAGTGTCTGTCATTGAAAGGTGTACCAAAGAAGTACATTAACTTTATACAAGCTCTCTACTCGAACACCACTAGTCGAGTGAGAGCTTATGGCGAACTGTCATCGGAGTTAGCTACTTCAAGTGGTGTCCGTCAGGGATGTCCACTCTCTCCATTCTTGTTTTACTTTGTCGTAGATATGCTTTTGGAGTTAACATTTTCATCGTCTGACTTTTCAGGAGTGGACCTTTAACTAGGAGACACGCTTGCCGACTTAGAAAATGCTGATGATATAGTTTTATTCAGTGAATACGCTGTCAAAATGCACAGTCTTCTGACCACCCTAAGCAACAATGCAAGCATGTTCGGGATGCGGTTCTTACCCTCGAAATGCAAAATGTTGCTTCAAGATTGGGTTTCATCGGCACCTGAACTAGTGATAGGGAGTGAAGTAGTCGAGTGTGTAAACAGCTGTGTTTATGTCGGTAGCCTCATCAGTCCTGATGGCCTGGTGACTGACAAAATCTCAGCACGGATTCAGAAGGTTCGATTGGTGTCACTATCTTGAAACACCAACTTCGGTCGTTTGGTTATGTAGTGTGACTATCATCCCAGGAAATTCTTTCCAAATATTACTGATCACTCTATGTCGAGAAATGAAGAGGGAGATGTGGTCAGTCTGATAAAAGCAAGCTGTATAAGACTTGGGTCTGTTCGTCTATTACAACTACCTGGTTCGGGTCTTATAAAATTTTACCAAAAATGGATCACAATGGAAACGCACAACAATCCTTGTTGCAGTTTTCTTGTAAATTCTCCATAAAGTGAAAGGAGTTGTCTTAACTAAAACATTTTTTGCTATCCATCTGTGCTCAGTAGATTAGTGTTTAACGCGCTTACGTTTGAAGTGATAGGCACTAGGTTTGTTTCTTATTGTAAATATTAAGTATGTATTTTAGGTTTATCGCGCTAACAAGTCCTGAAGATATGAATCCAGCTCCATTACTATTAACTTACCACTTATTATAATATTTTTGTTTGTTTTCGACCCGATTACTTTTTAGATTGAATTTTTTAGTTAGGGCATAGTCACCGTAAACTCCTTTGGTGATCTAAGAAACATAAGATTTGTCAGCTCGGTGGTCCACTGATTAGAACGTTTGACTTTTAACATTTGGGCTACTGTTTTGATTGATTTTACAAACCGTTCATGTGTTATTTAATCAGCCATAAGTAACATCCTAGTTGCCTCGTCTCATCACATCACTATGAAATTATTAGGACGAATATCAAAGTGATAGAAGTGGTATTTATCAAATACTAGGCATAGAAGATATGATTTGAAAAGAAAGTATTAATTATCCAGATAAGAAATTTAAAGTAGTTTTACAGCTCAATATCTCAAGGAAGTTAAAAACTGAATACACCTGCGCCATTGTGGCTTGCCCTGACGATTGTCCCACGGGCCCCGACGTGGTAAACTACATCTATTAACATGACCCTGACTTCATAGAGTATTATTTAGTACAATTTTACTGGTACGATTTTGTTTTCACTCATACTTACACATCTTACTGTATGTGTACTTTGTTCCACAACATCTTAATCCATGTGTTTATGAACGCAACAGTGCTTGTACTTCTAATTTCGTGGCTGCATATAAGAAGTAATTTATGTTTTAGTAGATAAATCTACTCATAATTATCGGAGTCTGTGTACTTATTATCAGCAAATCTATTGGAGAGATGATCAAACTGAAATTAGCGGCATGTTGATAGGTTAGAGCAATCATTTTCACTTTTGATCTATTGTACGAGTTGTTACTAAATTCGGAAGTCAACACTGATATTTACTGATACAGACACTCACTAATATGGTTTAATTTAGCAATAATTACTTCGGTTAATTGACGCATAGAATCCATGTTGTGTTCGTATAACTGGATTTCATGAATATAGCTCTTTTTAAACAAGCATTCTATCCTTTTTTCTTCACTAAACAGGACTTTGAGTATGTTGAAGATGGAAAAGATCATGGTCAGAATGTCCGTGAGAAAGCTCGTATTTTGAGTGCACTTCTCAGAGATGAAGAACGTTTACACGAAGAACGTACAAAGGCTTTATTAGCTCGTGACCGTCTGATGCATGGGAGTCTAGGAACTACAGCTTCCACTGGAGATTCACCAGTTAAGTATGGCATTTCATCATCTAGTCGTAGCAGCTATCCTATTGAATATTCTGGTTCCAACTATTTTGAAAAAGGAACCTTACATTTACCTTCAAGTAAGTGTATGTAGATTTCGGTTTTACTATCAAAATTCATATCCCACTGGAATGTAAGTGTTCAAATAAATTTTACTAATTAGGTTAATTAGATTACAAAACAAAGTATGGTTCTTGACACAATCAGATTTATCTGCACTTATATTCACGGATTCAAACAACCATACAGATACTAATTCGATTGGAAAATTTCAAAATCCTCCATAAACTAAAGCATAAGAATGACAAACATTTCTTAGACGCATTAACATGCAAGTTAATTTACAATTATTGTTTAAGTCAACATGGATCCACTCTATCAACTTGTGAGAACAAGGTGAATCAATTACGTAGTAAAAGGTCGACTTGTGATAATAGTTTACGAAACTGCAGATGAGCATAGATGTAACAAACACCTTTAATTTGGAAGCTGTAGATTTATTCTTAAAAGGTTACTTCTATTTACAGTAATGAACAAACTAATTGGATTAGCAAGATAAAAAATGAATTTTTTTTTAACACCAATCACCAGTGAATACAGTTTTCTCATTGAGTTGAAGACATCACTTAGTTTGTGAGTACAAAAGGTCATCATTTAACGAAAATACAAAATCGACCTCTCTAAAATTAAAATGAAACCTGTTTGAATGATTTATAGTAATTGGCTTAATTGTAGAGCAGATTTTTTCATTAAATTTTTCAGACCATAGCGGTATGACTCAAAATCGGAAGTATAAAAATAGCAACCTAACTGACTAATAGCATAATCAATCAATAGTAACGTAGAACTTCGTACGTACGTACATCAGTTCATGATGCCATATCACATTAGAACAGAGATGTAATTGTCAATTCAAATCCAACAGTAGTAGAGGTAGTAAAGGTATTAGCAGTAGTCCGAAAGGTTAGGATTAGAGGATATCATTCAAAAAGTAGAATCTAGTGAAATAGACTTAACAAGATAGATAGAGATGATGAGGAATTCTGAAGCTTAGGAATTGAGAGAACACAATGAATGGATTCACCTGCACCATTACAAACTGTTTTGAGCCGAACATGCTTGCATTGTTGCTTAGGGTGGTCAGAAGACTGTGCATTTTGACAGCGTATTCACCGAATAAAACTATATCATCAGCATTTTCTAAGTCGGCAAGCGTGTCTCCTAGTTAAAGGTCCACTCCTGAAAAGTCAGACGATGAAAATGTTAACTCCAAAAGCATATCTACGACAAAGTAAAACAAGAATGGAGAGAGTGGACATCCCTGACGGACACCACTTGAAGTAGCTAACTCCGATGACAGTTCGCCATAAGCTCTCACTCGACTAGTGGTGTTCGAGTAGAGAGCTTGTATAAAGTTAATGTACTTCTTTGGTACACCTTTCAATGACAGACACTGCCACGAAACCTCACGATCCACTGAGTCAAATGCCGCTTTAAGGTCGAGAAACACTACTATCGTGGGACATCTGAACGTGTGTCTTTCTTTTAGGACCTGATGTAGTGTGAATATTTATAAATCCACGACCAGGTCGAAAACTAGTCTGGTTTTCTATAGTCTGCTCTTCACGAGCTTTTGTTCAGCGTCGGAGTATTATTGAGGCCAACATTTTAGAAACTATATTAGTTAGAGTTATTCCTCTGTGATTGTAACTAGAAGACTTTTGTCCTTTCTTATAAATTGGAACAATCAGTGATTGAGACCAGTCAGATGGGTTTACACCCAGTTCCCAGATTCTACCTAAGATTTCAGTCAATGTATCTGCTAAAACTGGATCACCATCATTAAAAATATCAGGAGTAAACTTATCAGGACCCGCTGCTCTACCTCGCTTTAGATTTTCGATAACTTTTTCAACTTCATAAAGATTCGGACGACTTAGGTCCATTTGCCACTCAGGATGATTGGAGATCGTGGGTAACTGAAGTGTTGCTGAAGGCCAGTTGAACTGATCCCTAAAGTGTTCTACCTGTCGATCTAACCTCCCGGATTGAGAATGGATCATAGGTCCATCCTTTTCTAAGATAGTTTCGCTAACAGATGGACTTCTAATACCAGTTTTCTTGATGAGTCTGAATAGTTGCCTACTGTTGCCTGTCACCGCTAACTTTTCCATCTCTCTCGCTTTCTCTACCCACCACTGTTCACGATCATTGTGTAGGCTCTTTATTAGCCTGGGTCTAAGATGATTCCGCTCCTAATGGCACTCAGCCAGACGGGATGAGTTTTCGAACACCCATCAGTTCGGTCAATGCTACTGCAATCCACGGCTTCTTCTTAGACCTATGGTTTACCTTGCTAGCAGAATCACTGCTGTTTCCACAGCCTTTTTGATTTCATTCCAACCTGCCTCCGGATGAGAATCTCTCACATTGTTGCCTAACTATTTTTCTAGTTGTCCCTGAAATATATTCTTTGCTTCAGTATCAATAAATAGAACCCTAAGGGGTTTCCTCGCGGTGTCTTTTCTGCGTCCAGTAAGCCTCAAAGAAATACGCGCTCACACTAAGGCATGATCTGAATCTACACATGTGCTTCAGAACGAGCGACAGTGCTCTATCGAACCCCTCCATTGGTCGCTGGCGGCGATGTGATCTATTTTGGTCCAGCGTTGGGACGACTTTTGGGGTCGACAGGTCAAGAGATGCTTTCCTCATGCCTAAAGTTAGTGTTTGCTAGAAATAGTTGATTATCTGAGCACAGCTGCAACAGACAATCGCCACTATCTGTTCGATTAACCACGACACCGTAAAATCTACCAGTGTCTTTCCTGTTCACTGAGTCTTCCTACTTGATCATTAAAATCACCAGCCATTATTACTACATCAGAGCTCTTGACTTTTTGAAGGAGGTCCGAAAGTTTTCTGTAAAAGTTGTCTTTCACCTCGTCTGAACTGCAGACAGTATAAAGTGTTTGTTGATTTACGATTTACCCGTTTCTTTTCAATCAAGGGGATTGCCGGTCAAGCTAGAATGTGATCACTTAACTACAATAATGCATTATCGCTAATCTAAGCTATAGTTTTTTCTCTAACATTCCTGGAATTTTCTCATCATTATCTACATCATAAACATCATCGCTTGCTACCGAATTGTAAAATTTTTCCTAAGTTCGAGTTCGACCTACAAAACAGCTTTCTTTCTGGCAATTCACTTCATGCTTGTATGTTGCCCTTATTCATGGTTAGGGTAAACATTCATTCTTTTTTTCTCCCAGTGTAATTCTGAACTGATAGTGTCGTTTGGTTTTT
The DNA here is from genome assembly GCA_944470395.2 of Schistosoma turkestanicum. Classification (NCBI taxonomy): domain Eukaryota; kingdom Metazoa; phylum Platyhelminthes; class Trematoda; order Strigeidida; family Schistosomatidae; genus Schistosoma; species Schistosoma turkestanicum. The sequence goes on from OX103979.1 coordinate 57,017,575, forward strand.
GACATGTGTCATTCATGTGAGAAATTATTATTACATTATCCTTTATATTTTCACAATGTTGTACACAAAAGGCCATATTATAATTGATACATTTATGCATATAATGTATGTTCATTTCTATTAAGTAGCATGTCGGTAGCATTTCTATTCAAATATTCTATTTGAGCCTCTAACATTAATCTATACTGATTACCAAGGCATTACATAGAGTTGGAATGTTAGCATAGTTTAACTGTTTATTGTTTTTTTTTTATTGAGTAATTAACTGAACTCAAGTGATTTATCTTGACTTTTAGAATCTCCTATTCCTCATGCTGCCCCTGAACTAGAATCTGTTAGACCTCAGTCTGCTGGTGAAGAACAATTACACCTTCAACTTGCTTTGGCTATCAGTAAAGAAGAACATGATCGAGAAGAACGGCGTAGACGAGCTGAAGAGGCTAAAGAAGAAGCCAAAGTACAAATGGTATTAGAGCAGAGTCGTCGAGAAGAACAGGTAATTGCTTATTTTTTGTTGTTCTTAATTCTTAGTGTATTAAAGATAGCAAAGAATAGTCGATCAAAAGATTGTTTTCAATAATTTCCTTTCCTAGCTCTATATTGATAAATTCATCAATCTCGTATTATATATTAAACAGAATATTAGTATGCAGATATAAACTTTATGGTTGCATCAGTCGATGTCATAAATTGAAAATAGTTTTCAAGTTGATCAAGTCTTCTTAATTGCTAACAAAATACACCATGAGTTTCTATCTATAACAATATGTGTTCATCATGATCTGTTACAATTTATAATTGTGTGCATTCATATCAAAGTTGAAATTATTCGAAAATTTTTCCAATAATTCTTTCAAATAATCAATAATCTCGTTTATTTTCAACTTTATTTATTTATACTAAAAATAGAACAACTTATCATAATAGTTACCGAAAATTCATGTGTGTCTGGTTAATGCATTAACTCACTAGTGACTTCTATAATTGTCCCATGTTAATGGTTGCCGTTGGTATGATTAAATGATAATTTTAAAATGTTTTAATATGAAATCATTTATGGTGTGATAGAGAACTAATACACAAATATCTACTGAGTTTTTGAAATAAAACTAATTCAGTTTTTCCTATCTGATAATAGTGTGTTCGAATTGTGAAATCTTCAAATTTGTACTAGGTGCATAGTTGGTTTCTGCTTTTCCAGTCATTTGTTGAAACTTCACTAATACTTGCCTAGATTAAATTAAGTAGATCCTGACTGCTAGAAATGTTTACATTTAGATAGAAAAAAACTAATCTGTTCAAAAATCCTTTGATAGATAAATCCAATTGTTTTTTATAAGGACAGTTTTCATTCAAATAATTCAGTCACTCATTCAATTACAACTTAAAACTTTGTACGTACATACGTCAGTTCAGGTTGTGTCATACTGCATTAACACAGAGACACAACTGTTCCTTCAAATCCCATAGTGGTGGAGATAGTAAAGGAATTACAAGTAATGGAGAATATTTGGGATCGAAGATATAATTCGAAAAGTATAATTCAGTGAGATAAATCTAGAAAGAGAAAGGTAGAGATGATGAGGAATTCTAAAGCTTAGGACTTGAGAGAACACAATGAATGGATTCACCTGCACCATTACAAACTGTTTTGAGCCATGTCGTTCAGGGTCTCTAACCATCGGTGACTTTAGTCTCGCGGACCCCAACCAGACAGTCTACATGTAACAACGTGACTCAATCCATTTGTCAGTGACTTCACGGATTTGTGCCATGTTTTGGTCTGGCCACCCCTGTGTTTCTTCCAATCTACTCCTACACCACAAAACATAGCTCGACGAGGCAGTCGGTGATTGAGCATGTGTAACACATGTTGCTTACTCGGCCGTCCCAGGATATACGAGCAATGCTTCGAAGACATCTGTCATCCAATACTACACTACGAATGTCCTCTACTCTTACCGGCCATGTTTCGCAGCCACAAAGTAGGACAGACCGAACTGCTGCGGAGTACACTCATCCCTTAGCCAGGGAACAGATGGATATCTTGCCTACGCCATAAGTGACACAGGTTGACAAAAGCCAATCGAGCCTTCTGTATCCGCGCTGGGATTTCGTCAGTCGCCAGACTATCAGCACTTTTGAGACTCCTGAGATAAGTGAAGCGATCTGTTTACACCGTCGACTAATTCACTCCATATCACTAGTTGAGGTACCGATGAAACCCAATCTTGAAGCAACATTTTACATTTCGAGGGTAAGAACTGCATCCCGATTATGCTTGCTTTTTTGCTTATGGTAGTCAGAAGACTGTGCATTTTGACAGCGTCTTGACCGAATAAAACTATGTCATCGGCATATTGTTGCTCAATAAGCGATCCACCTGGCAAAAGGTCTACCCCTGAAAAGTCAGACGATGAAAATGTTAACTCCAAAAGCATATCTACGACAAAGTTGAACAAGATTGGAGACAGTGGACATCATTCAAATAATGATTGAGATGAACAGGAAGTAAAAAACCATAATAGGATAATCGTTTAAGTCTAATGTACATTTCTACCTTTAATGAAATCTTCCAGCGACATGGTACAGAATCTTTGGTAATAGCGCAAATACTCTTGGTTTATTTATTTATTATTGTCTCGCTGTTGAATTCCAGTATTCTGTTGCATTTAAACGATTATTTCCTTGTCAACTATACTTTCTATGTTCAGTCTTTCTCTTTATCACTGCTACTATGTCATGTTAACTCATTTACTATTCCCCTTGGTAATGTTATTTTTCCATGCTAATATGTTATGACGTTTCTGAGTTAACGCACACATTGTACTGACTAAAATCTTTTGGCAATTAACCTGGGTTTTTTTAAGCTCTTTATAATTTCATAGTAATTACTTACCTTTATTTAAATATTAAAATGTCTGTTTAATCTTCTAGTAAATCTGTTTTTCTCTAAATTATTTGATTAAATTTATATTTGTAACGTAATCAACCATCAAGTTAATTCAACTTTTTTAAACTATGTGGGTGAAACATCACAGCAGCTGAAATATGTGAAGGTGAAGGAACATAAACTTTGATGAAATCATCAAAAAGACTAGAGAAAAAGTCAACGCTAGCGTTACACTGATTACGATCTTGATGAATAACCAATCAGCTTGATCAAAACAATAACAAGTTTTTATATGTTTGACTTATCTTTATGTTAGTATCCATGCCGTGACATTATTAATTCATGTCTTTTATAAAATCATCTGATTTCATTAAAAATCACTGGTCACAGAGGTAAATAGATAGGTGAATGAAAACTTAGTCTCACGTCAAATTCACTTACGCACATACGTGCAACTTTATAATCTTAAAACAATTTTCACATCTTATGTGTCATAGACACTACAACTAATCTCTCTCTCAACTTTGTAAACACGATTCAATAACTTGTTTTAGCTTACAGTTAACGGGTGAACTATGTATTTATATTAGATCATTTTTATATTTTAATTACATGTCATTGAGAAAACTTGAACTAAAATACCAAGCAAAGCATTGAATTCAATCACTGAGCTTTTTACGAATATATATAATTTGCCTCTCCAATGTTTTACAATTAATTCAGTGTTCAACCACGGCGTAAAACTATTTGTTCAAATTTAGACGAAAATTTTTACATGTTTAATTCAATGATTTTAATACTAATTTCAGTGTGTTATTTTTATTCTCATAATTTAATATAGAAAGATAAACATTCAGTCAGTAATATTCCGTCTGGATCCAATAGTACATTTGAACCATTAAGTTATGCTCCTAGTGGTGGATTATTCAATTTAGTTGATACTTCGTTGTCAGCTGCACCAGCTCATCTGCCAGATCCATGGTCAACTCCTTTAGCGATTCCAAACAGTTCATTGAATAATAATAGTAATAATAATAATCCATCATCCTCATCTCCATCTACATCTACATTTAATAATACCAATGTACCACAGTCAACATTTCCACTTATACCGATTGATGATCCTTGGAGCCCGAAAAGTAACCAATTTGTTTTTTTTGTTTTTTTTTTCTGCTTCTTTCGTATACTACTTCTTTTCGTTTACAGTTAAATGAATACAAATAACTCGTTCAATACACACACATATACATACACTTGATTTGATAATGGTGTAATTTAATAATTGAAAAATTCAACTTCCAGCTAATTAGTTTACCACTTACTATCGGCATACATCGCGCATACCATTGAGCATAGTGTCAAACTGTTTTCCAACTTTCTATCGATGGTTGGAAGTCGAAACTATTAAAATAGATGTTTGTAAAATTTATGACTAAACATATTATGGTCGAACAATGCCGTACAAATTCTTTTAATGTTATTATGTTGTATTATGTTATGTTATGTTATAATTTAATGGTGAGGCCAAACACACAGTATGAAATAAACTCGGTAAATTCGGTTCATAAGTTTTGAAACATTAATTACAAGTGTTTGGGAATGGGTAGTACATCTTCTTGTTTGAATAGTACAGACGTCTTCTCTGAGACCTACGTGTTAATCATACTCAACTGTTAGGAACCTTAAATGATGTTGATCGGATTGCAATATCAATGATGCAGATACTTTCATTTTTTATTTTTTCAATTTGTTACTATCGTTGATATGATTATCGTTTTGGTTCCCTTGATTTTTATCTTGTTAATTTTCGCTTTGACAGAACTATTTAGGGGCTATGGCCACTTAGTTCAGTGCACACTCATATCACGTCCTGCATCGAGTATAACTAATTGACAGCACTATTTAAGAATAATGACTGGTGGATTGGCTGTGAGCTATGCTTCATAAATATTTGTGGAAATACACTTTAACAAGGGTTTGTATCATATAGTTGTTAATTTTAAAAGTTGTACTTGATCAGTCTCTGTTATTAGGTAAGCGGATTCCTCAATATTACCTTTACGTAAGAAGTTTCCTTAAAGTTTTGGCTAGCATTAAAGCCTAGGAAGTGCTTTCCGTTTGATCTTTGGCTCGTCAGCCATATGCTAGATACAATCCAAGGAAAGAAATACCAAGAACAAAGATGTACAGCCCTTCATATTTACACTACTAGATTTCATAATTTAATAACAAACTTATATTTTGCTCGACTCTGTAAAATAACCCACAATGAAAACTGCAATATTCTATGAAATACCAGTAACACCAGTTTTTTTACAGTGATCAATAAAAATATTTGTGCTCTATTGTGTATTTGGTTTTATCAGTTAAATCACATGACAGCTATATGTTTGGTTTTCTAAACTTCGAGTAAATACTGATAATGATTCTTTAAATGGCAGCAAGAAGTTCATAATTAAACCATTTACATCAGAACATTCAACATTACAGTGAGGTTGTATCTCCCATGTATTTAAACAAGAAATTGACTTAAATCCTTCAATATTTCAAATGGCTACCAATATTACCTTTCTCAATGTAACATTTAAACTGTTAGAGATTTCAACAGATAGATTATTTTGCAACTAGGTCTCATGTTTATACTACCGAATACCTAGCTATCGTTTCACTGTTCCAGTAAATATTTGTGATTCTCAGAAAAATGTTACTATTCTGTAAAATATGTCAGATTTTGGTGATTAACATTTTTTGGCACCAGAAGTTCAGTGGTTAAAACACTTGACTCTTTAGATCATTACGACTAGAGCTTGGACTATACTTCACTTGGTTTTCTTTTGACTGGGTCGGAGGATATTATCCGTGGCTGTTGCACAAACAATGGAATTTAAAATCGACTTCACAAAAACCTATATTTTGTAGATAAGTTACAATATTTTGTTTGAATATCTATATTTTCAATAGATCAGTCAACTATTCCAACTCATTCTACAGCAAATAATTCTGACGAGCTGTGGAATTTGGAATCAACTTTAGGTGCTACATTACCATCTACTTCTAATACGAACACTGAATCTGTTGTTTCCAACCACCATCATCATACCAACAATGGTGGTAATGCCAGTCATAACAATGGACATTTTGACTTCGATTTTAACGGGATTTCAAGTAACACTAATGACAATTTCTCTCCAAGATTTCAACAACAGTCTGCTAGTCTACAACAAAATGCACAAACATCTTCAACTACTGAACACCAACAACAACAACAACAAGAACAGCAGCAAGAACAACAGGCCGTACGTAAACGAACTCCTGCTGACTTTTTAGGCGAACATCAGAAGTTAGTTGATTTAGAAAAGTTGGTTGAAAAGAATCCAGGTAATTTCCTGTAAAATTGTTTTATTGTTTTGCAACTTATCTATGTTTTATTTCTCACATTTTATTGGTTCAGTGGTAGTCAGTACGCCTCCTTATCTATCTTTATCTGAACTTATAAGTAGTACCAACCTCTGCATATACATTTAGTACCTGTTAATTCATCGTATGGTATATAGATTTGTGCTTAATTTTTTTGTTATAGCTGTTCCTCTATCAATGTTTGGGGTGATTGACTGTAAATTTATCGTCTTGTATTGATAGATTCTTTCTAAACTTTTTCATTCGTTAAATTTTTATCATTCATTACCATACATTATGAGTTATGCGAATCAGTTCAATAGAAGTTATATATTTAAGTATTTTATAATTGGTTTTGTTATCCACATATAACTTCATTGAATCGTTTGGATTCAATGAATTGAACTATGATCAATCTTAAGTGTTTACAGCATATTCGTGTGTAAATTAATTATCCTGTCTTTTTTATCTGAATTTATTTATGCTCATATATTATCTTTTTTATATGTGAATTTAACCTATGTCCTAGTCGAATTTGATCAGTCTAGTTATAGTACAGAGATTAGTCTCAATTCGACTAGTTCGATGGTACTCTTTTGTAATTGTGTAATTGGGTGGCAGACATTTGAATTCCATCTAGAGCGTACACTTCGCTAGTACTGTGGAAATGTCTTGCTGACAAACGCTAACTTACGTGGATGTTCTAAACATAACGCAACTCATTTACTAAGTACAAGCTTATGTACTGAACTCTGAGCTATATACTGTTTGTATGAAGGCTAGTGAAACTATCCAGTTCAGTCAGTCAGTCATTTGCAACGTAGAACTTCGTACGTATGTACATAAGTTCATGTTGCCATACCACATTAGCACAGAGACGCAAATGTCAGATCAAATCCTATAGTGATAAAGATGGTAGAGGTATTAATCGTAATGAAGAAGACTAGGGTTCGAAGATATTATTCAAGAAGTATAATTCAGTGAGATAAGGTTAGAAAGTCAAAGGTAGAGGTGCTGACGATTCCAGAAGATTAGAATTTGAGAGAGAACAACGAATGGATGCACTTGCGCCATCGCAAACGATTTTGAGCCATGTCATCCAAAGTCTCTAACCATCGATTATTATCATCTCGCGGACCCCAACCAGGTAGTCGACAATTACCGACATGGCTCAGTCCACTAGTCAATGACTTCATGGATTTATGCCATGTTTTGGTCTGGCCGCCCCTAGCTTTCTTCCAACCTACTCCTATACCACAAAACAAAGCTCTTCGAGGCAGTCGGTGGTTAGGCATACGCAACACTTGTCCCAACCATCTCAACTGATGAAGTTTCACCACTTGATCTATTGATCTGCCATTCTTACCTAGCACCCGTTTCCTAACGACAGTATTGCTTACTCAGTTGTCCCAGGATATACGAGCAATGCTTCGAAGACACCTATGATCGAATATTAGTAACCTACAAACATCTTCTACTCTTTCCTACGTCCAGTAAGCCTCAAACAAATACGAGCTCGCACCAGGGCATGATCTGAATCTAAACATGTGCCCCACGACGAGCGGTAGTCCTCTATCGAACCCCTCCATCGGTGGCTGATGGCGATATGATCTAGTTACGTCCAACGTTGAGACGGCTTTGGAGGTCGCCAGGTCAAAAAATGCTTTCCCTTATGCCTAAAGTTAGTGTTTGCTATAAAATAGGCGGTTATCTGAGCACAGCTGCAACAGACGGTCGCCATTGTCTGTTCCCTGAGTCGTGACACCGTAACATCCACCTAGGTGTCTTTCATTTTCACTCAGTCTACCTACTTGAGCATTGAAGTCACCAGCCATTATAACTATATCAGAGCGCTTAACTTTTTGGAGGAGGTCTGAAAGCTTTCTGTAAAACTCATCTTTTACATCGTCTAGACTGCAGTCAGTGATATGACGAAGAGGCAACGACGAGTGTCCCTATCCTTTCGAATCCTTACTGTCCCGTTTAGTCGGACGGCGCACAAGCGACTATCTACAGGGATCCAGTCAAGGAGAGATTGTTCTGCCCTACGACTCAACGCCATACCTACACCAGCAAGAGCCCGGGAAGCAGCATCAGGGCTACCGGATACACGAAGGGTAAATCGAGCTGCTTCTTTATCTTAACATGGTTAGGTCAAGTGAATGATGCTACTGGGATCCTGTATGCGCGTTTCCGGGACGCATTTAGTCTCATGGTTCTCCAATCGACCTGCCTGGCATGGTAGATCCTTCAGGAACATATGTTCCAGCCAATATAGCTCAGTTGTTCATCACGATTGACAAGCCTGACCACCACTTCAAGGTAGCAGCTACGGTTGGGGAAACTATCCAGTTGCCCAAAGCAAAATAAGTCAAGTGCAGCATGAACCTACTATATGCCAGTTGCAAGTGAAATAACTTTACCATTAAATCATCTCTTCAACTTTAAAAGTAATCCGTTGACAGTTTTTATTTAAATTGAAATAAATGTAGACTTCTAGTTCTTTTTGGATTCATACATTTCAACTGACGTTCTCTTGACTGAACGACAGTTTTCGAAAAAACCATGTTTTTAACAGTTCAAAAATATCCTATCATCCTTGTCCTTTAAGTCTTTACATATCTGAATTTTACAAATGAAAACTATGGACGACTTCCAGTTAGCCTGTTGGCACAGTCTAATTGGTTTGATTTAGGTGTTTACAGTGTTGACTGCATTTTGAACCAGCTTGTAGATCGAGTACTCTGGTGTACCTATTCAACAGACTGTAAACATACTCTTAAAGTGGTGGTAAATTAAAATCTTTTTTACAGGTCCATAAAACACTGAGACATTCATTTCAGTACATGCAAACAATTGTGAACACAAATTTTAGATTCTTTGTTATAGATGCTTTAATAACGTTACACAAACCAATAAAAAATGGATAGGTTTCAATTTTCAAATTGTCCAACAAATAAACAAACAATTACTCACTTCATTTACTAATTTATCAAAATAGTTGGTTGATATATAAATACGAAAATGTTGAAGTAAATTATTAGAGAGCCTTAAACCTAAGTATCTTTGTTAGCTGGTAATCATCCACAACTTGAACATTGTATCACTTAATTGAGCATTCAATTATACTGAGCTTCTTTAACAGTTTATATTTACAGTTGGTTAATTTAGCAATTCTTATAATGTGTATTATTAAATAATTTTATAAATTTGCTAACTTAGAGTAGAGTTTGCCTGTGTCATTGCTTCCATGTCAAATAAAACAAATGATAGACAATTTATGTTTAATTATGCCTGAATAGTTGACATTTCGTTGATTTCGCCCAAATAATTCGCATCAAATCGTTATTGTTATGAGTATTATTATTCTGAGTATTGTTTTAATTATGTTGCATTAAAGTATTATACACTATATCATGTCGATTTATATTTGTCTATCTCCCAATCAATTGATTAATAATTGAGTTAATTTAAAACAGTTAATTTCTTCAGTAAGTTTAGACTTTAACATCAAGCCAACCAGAACTCTGTGATACATATAGATCGAACACCACTCTGTTTTTTTATTTAAACGCATTAGTATTGGTACAAGTTGGTACCAAAATATGTATAGAGGAAGGCAAGAATGAAAATTAGTGTGTGGAAGTAAACAGAAGTTTTAATAGGAGAAGCAGTTTTGTTAAAAACGATACAACTAGAAAACATTCCTTAGGTTGAAAAAGTCTGACTCGCTAATATGAAGAAAGTGAAGTCACAACAGAATCGCCGTTGGTTTCCATTGTGATCCATGTCTGATAACATTTCAAACCACTGAGTTGCACAATTTATGAGACCTTGACCAGGTAGTTGTGATAGACCAACAAATCCAAGGCGTATACAGCTTTTTTTTATCCGACGGTGTCATGTCATAAACTGACCACACCTTCGCTCTTCGTTCTTCGATATGGTATAATCAGCAATAATTAGAAGATAAAGGATTTCCTGGCATGACATTCGCATTACATATGCAAACGAACGAAGTTGGCGTTTCAAGATGATGACACCATTTGTGAACTATCATTACTGTGCCCAAACGCACATTGCCAAACTTTTATGTATTTTATGTGCTCGCCAGAATAGATTATTCAATTGATGAACCCAATCTCAGCGTCTATTTCGTGTTTCGCGCATTTTCTCTCAATGCAGATTTAGTTTGGAGTTTTTAAAGCGACTAAGAATTCAGACCTTTTGTTCATTTAGCAGAATTATCACTAGTATACCACTTTTCCTTTGGCCTTGAGAACTCCATGTTATAGCTTGCCTCGTGATACAGTTTGGTGATTTCCTCAATGTGCGTCCTATCCACCTACTGCGGTTTTTTCTAAATTGTTTCTCAGCTATAATCCAGTTTGTTCTCTCCCACAGTAGGTTGTTGCTGATAGTGTCTGGCTGACGGGTCCGAAGTATTTTGCACAGACAACTATCAATAAAGACCTGTATCTTTTGGATGTGGGTTTTCTTAGTTCGCCAAGGTTCTGCGGTATACAACAGGCATCTTTTGACACGTGTCAAAAATCGTGACTTATGTGTAGGTTGGTTGTTGTTTTGAGTTGCAGATGTTCTTCAATTTGAGAAATGCTCCCCTTGCTTTGCTAATCCGTAACTTCACATCTGCATCAAATCCAATTCGTTTATCACTGCTGCTGCTTAGGTGGGTAAAGTTCTCCACCGCACTTACAGCTTCTCCTTAAAATGTGATTTGGTTGGCACATGCTGTGATGTATCTGAAGATCATGCATTTTCCCTAGTGTACGTTCAGACCCGAACCAAAGCGTCGAAAATTCCATAAGTTCCTCCTGTCCACACTATCAAATACTTTCTCATAGTCGATGAACTTGATGTGGAGTGATGAGTTCCACAATGATCTGCAATGCTGCAATTTGGTTGATACACGATTGATCCTTACGGAATCTAACCTGTTGATCTAGAAGTTGGTCATCTACAGAGTCCTTCATTCTGTTTAACAACACCCTGTTGAAGACTTTGCCTTGTACTGAAAGAAGAGTAATGCCTCTGTAGTTCTCACATTTGTTGAGATCTCCTTTCTTTGGTATCTTGATGCGGTATCCTTCTTTTCAGTCTGTTGGTATTTGTTCTTCCCTCCAAATCTTACTGACGAGAATGTGGAGTGTCTTTGCAGTTACTGTCATGTCTGGTTTCAGTGCCTCTGCTGGAGTGTTGTCTAGTCCCGTTGCTTTGCCACTCTTGCCTTTTCTGATGGGCATGCTGATCTTCTGAGTTGTTGGTTGGTCAACATTGATTGGGATGTGAGTGTGTGTTTCTTCGATGTTGAGTGGTTTCATTGAGGCTGATCGATGTAAGAATTATTCAGAGTGCTCTATCAACTTGTTTCCCTGTTCTTCAATGTTGGTGATTACGTTCCTTACTCGCTTTTCACTGGTCAGTGTAGTTTCCAGTGAGCTTGTTCGTTGTTTCGTATAGTTGTTTCAAGTTTCCTTCTCTTCCAGCTGTTTCTACTGTCGTGGATAGATCATCCACAAATTTACGTTTGTTAGCTCTGATGTTTCTCTTCAATTCCATGTTCGATAATGTGTAATCAGTTTATGCCTTGTCATTCTCTGCTCTTGTTCGGCTGATGTTGCTACCTTCTTGTTCCTCCCTTCTTCAATCTTATTCAGTGTAACAACATTGATCCGTCCCTTGTGGCCCAGAACCTCCTGACATGTTGAAGTGATTGCCTCCTTGAACCCTCTCCAATTGTTCTCTATGGTAGTTTCCTCTTCATTGAGTAGATTATGATTTGCTTGAAAGTTATTGCTGGGGGATATCTTGAATTCGTTAGTTCGTTACTAATCCCAAAGAGAGGGCCTAATAAACTTTTGCTGTGTTGTTTACCCCGTTTTCCGGATGCCTCTTGAGTTTCAGCTTCATTTTGGCTTCTACCAAGTGATTATTTGAAGCTATGTCAGCTCCCCTCTTAGTCGTTACGTCCTGCATTGTCCTTCTGGAATTTCATTGATGCAGATATGGTTGATTCGGTTATGTGTAGAGTGACCCAACGAAATCCATGTGGCTTTATGTGTGCGATTGTGTACAAATATGTCGCCAACAATGAACAGTTTTTTGGAGTGAAATGGGATTGCGAATTTCCCACCAATTTCATCCCTTTGTTCCAGTCCTTGTGTTTCATCATGACTTTATATCCAGTATCGTTCATTTCAACCTTGGCATTTAGGTCTCCCATCAGAATGGTCAAATCCTTTGATGAGCATCTGTCAACGACTGACTGCAACCTCTCGTATAATTGATCTGTGGCGTTTTCATTTTAGTCGTTGGTAGGTGCATAGCATTGGACGACTACATTGTAATACCCTCTTTCTCTGTTTTGAAGGAGGCTATGATGATTCTAGATCCATGAGATTCCCTTCCCATGACTGCTCTTTCGGGTTTGTTGGACAGCACCACTGCAATTACTTTTGTATGTGAGGCATTTTCCTCTTCATGGACGGAGTACAATAGCATCTATTCTGAAGCTAGTCTTAGTTGTCCAACCTGCGTTCAATGTGTTTCACTGATTCCAAGTACCACCATATCGTATCATTTCATTTCCGCAGTGAATTGAATAGTTCTACTGGCCTCCCACAATGCAAAAACATTCCATGTACCTAAATCAATTGTTACTCTGTTTGTCGGAATGGGCATCGGCCTCGTGACATGTGAAGAAACTTGGCTGTCATCATGAGACGTCATAACTCTTTTGAAAGAAGACCTTCTAACTCTCAGTGTTCAGTTTAAATGATTTGAATTATTTATTCTAGTGAACGTATTTCTAGAGAGTTCGTGTTCGATATGATGAAGTCGCCTACACCATGCCCAACCCTTCTTGTTTGTCCTGTCTTGGGACTGGCAGTCACTTCAGAGGAGCTCCAGGTGGAGATATATGTGTATGTATTTATGTTTCATTCGGCATCAGCTTTTAAAATTTGACTATTTTAATGAAGATTTCATGGTATATTGTCATGGTATATACTCACTGAATTAAAGTATAGTTAACATTTTTTTTCTCAATATCTCTGATTATCTCCTTTTATACTTTTCAGCCTTAGTATGTTGTCTCATCTTTCCTAATGGGAAAATATCTATTTTCTATGAGAATGTAAGCTAAACAGTTGAACTATGCACAGAGTTGTTTTAAGAACTGAAATTCATTCTATTACCCAAAATGTTATCTAGTGATTTCTAATGCATTTAGTTTGAATAAACAATCAGTTCCGTCATTAGGCGCATACATATTTCATAAAATTAATGGTAGCTGAACAATAGGATTTGATATAGACTTTTGAGTTCGATTGTTTGTTGCATGTGTTTGTCTGTGTGTGAAAGCACTGCAATTCCCGTAGATCAACATACATTATATTTTTGTACATTTTGTTTTATTAGTTTACAGTTGTCTGTACTTTCGTTTTCCAATCAGCTGCTCTTACCTACAGAATCATTAGTTTCATATGTATTTTATTGCTGTTGATTTTCTCCTATTGTACTGCAAAGTAATGTAACTAATTGAATTGCTATATTTATCTAACTTGTTCATCCTTTCACATATCATTCACACTGATAATATAAGATAGTTGTTGAAAATATATTTTAGTAGACTTGATAATTTAATGAGTTAGAGTGCAGCAAATAGATGAAAATTTTAACAAAGTCATTTATTCAAATTATTTGTCAGACAAAATTTGATAATCAACTTCTTAAAAAGTTAATACTTAGATAAATTCACAACAATGACATTATCAATGCATCTCTTCGGATCATGTTGTTGCAAAAAGTTTTATCTATGAATACATCAATGAATAAATGTTACTTTTTTGCCGTAAGATTAGGTTTAACTATGTTAGTCACGAGGCTTTGACTTGAAGAAGTTGATGTTGAATAGTGTGAGTAGTGTTTTTTGAGTGTTCCTACTATCATTGAACGTCCTTGTAATCCAGAAAGAAATATACTAATCTTGGCTTATATGGATTAGAATATGCTAGTTTCTTTCTGTTAGGATAGTCCTAGGAGAATTATTGGTCAATTCCTACTGGTCAATTTTATAGTCGTCCTAAATATCATGTCACGTGCTCCAATGTTATTTCCTATTGGTCGTCGTAACTGTCAATATCACACACTTCAATGTTGTTTCCTATTCGACCTAACTGTATAAATTTGCATTATCTGTAACGTTTTATGACCCGGACCCGGATCCCTAGTCCGCGATCTTGGTTCTCTTCTGGACTCGGACCTCGTTCTTTTTGAATGCTTGTAGAATACAGGTTCTACTTCATACCAAGTCTTCTTCTTTCACTCAGTGGCGGTTGGGACACTCAGATTAGAGTAGCCTGTCGTGTCGCCGGATCCTCGATCCTCACTCTCGTTTTCCGACTAGGTAAACTCGTAATAGTTCAAGCATATCAAAATGACGTGTTGACGTGCAGGCGTAACACTTTCGTTTCCATGCTCATATATTTAGACACTTTTGAATTTCACCAAGTTTATCATTGGTCTATTTTCAATTATCTAATCCAAAACAGTTAGTATAATTTTATCAAATTATACTAAATGTCTCATACACTGATCATCATTTTACTCACCAAAATCTAAGTACACAATGTTGCAGTACTTAAATTACTTCATCACAAAATAGGTTGTTATTATTATTATTATGTTTGGAAATTGTTCACAAATACTTGATCATCAATATTTGCAAAGTATAATGTGTATTTGCTTCACCTATTGAAGTGTGAATATTGTCGATTAGATTGAACTTTATATTCAGACAAAGATATCAACATGTACAAAACATTTATTCCAATCTTGAATTTATTCTGTTGTTAGTCAGTACAAAAAAAACCCCGCTTCCTATTTGATAAATCAATAAAACTCATGGCAGTTTATCATGATGCATAAACTGAAACTGAATATATTTTATATCTTTTAGCCGACATACATAATTTTTTATTCGAAGTGGTAATTGTCATCGAATTCATAATCTTATTTAATATCCTATTCTTTTTCCTTCCTAATTAGCTTCAACAAATCCATTCACTATTGGTCCAAAATCTGTAACCGGTGCACCATCTAATCCATTTATAGCTAATCAATCAATCAAACCGTCACTGAATCAATTAGCACCAACACCAACAGCTCTATCAGGTGCAAGTTATCATCAGAACACAATGAATAATCCAATGGTGTATCAAGTTTCACCATTTTATCCTGTCAGTGGTGGTCCTATAGCACCTGTACAACCGAATTACATGGTGCCGATCAATACTGCAAACACATGGTCTGTTATCGATGGCCCTGCGAATAATATGATGCATCAACAACAGACAAGTAGTTTAAATCCATTTTATTGAAAGTAATTATCAATTTTATGTAACTGACTATTATTATTATTATTATTTCCGTTGTAGTATTACGTCACTACTGAAAGTATCACTATGTTTGTTTGTGCTCGAACCCTGGTTGCATATTGCATCATTGTTTCTTCTATGGTGTTTTTTTTTTGTTTAAGAACAGAAAACACTTCATTGATCTCTAATGCCTTCATTTTTCTTTTATAACGCTTACTCATTGTCATTTCACAGTTGTGTGTGATTCCTATACAATTATTATATTGTACCAATCCTTATGGAACTTAATCTTTGTACACTTGTTAGCTTTGATTTTTATCTCTATTTTTCAGTTTTTAAAAAAAACAAACAATTAATTCAAAGCGTTAACTTCTTTCTTTTCTCTTTGCCTTTGAAAAAAATATATATATATCTATAAGCTGTCAGGGATCTCTCATCTTTTCATAATTATAGTATTATATTATTATTATTATTATTAGCTATCATCAACGTGAAAATTGTATCTGCATATTCAAGATCAATATCTGTCTCTTTATACATACATAGTCAGTAGACAAAAAATTTCTCGTATGTTTTATGCAGTTTATTGTTTTTCTTTAGAAATGATGCTTACTTATATCACTAATGACATCGTTACTATTTCGAGCCAATTACAACAACAGCAACAACAACAACGTTATTCATTTATGAATGTGCAACGAAATTTTTTGTCTTCTTGATTCCCCCCACCCACCCGTTATCTTTATTTTTTTTTAATTCCAATATAATGCTTTTAGCCTTTTACTTAGGCCTCCTTTCTTTTTTTTTAAATCACTATATTATGCTGATATACACATAGTAAAACAAATAATTATAATTCATAGTTAACGTGTAGCATATTTGTGAACAGAATGCGTTCAAATTAAAACAAACACATTTCTAGGTTATCAATTGGATTATCAAATACAATACTCAAAACACCATTCATTTATTGATGTACGGCAGATCGCTTGGTGTTCAGTTGTAACTGTTTTTTTCCTCTACTGATGATATCTTCACTACAATTGTCATTCTTATTTCTGAGTTTGTTATCACAATCAATGGCTATGATTCAAAATGTTGATTACTTCAATCACTACAATTACTACTGCTACTAATAATAATAATAACACTATCGATCATCATGTATCGATTGGTTGGCTAAGCAATAACTTTACTTGATTTCTTTACCATTCTAATCAACATCATTACTAATGGTACTGCAACCAGTTGCAGTTCAAACTGTCTTCTGTTTGTCCGCTTACAGTGTATACGTGATACTTGACTTCTCTATCGGTTTTGATTTGCTTACAAGTATTATGATTGCCTATGATTTCCATGTATATATATATATATATATATATATATATATATATATATACATATAATGTGTGATTATTCATGCAACTATTGTCTTGTGTCATACATACATACCACTGATGTTTAATAATCATAATATTGATAATAATATTGTGTTGTTTACTTCCAGTCTGCTAATTATTATGAATAGCTTAACAAATTATATGTATCGTTATTAATCTTGAGGAATATCTTTCCAAGGTTGTGTGTGTGTGTGTGTATGTTAAAAGATATGAAAGTGGACACTAGATTGACTTGTAAAAGTACGCATGTGTTAGCGAATTTTTTTATATGCGCTCAGTATTATCGCACTTTGCAGACATTTTTTGTGTTCCTATCTATGATCGAAAACCAGCAATATAAGAAGATCTTCTACTCCAACTGGCCATGTTTCACAGCTATAAGGTAGGACGGAGCGAACTGCAGTACACTCGCCTACGCCATAAGTGACGCAAGTTGGCGAAAGCCAATCGAGCCTTCTGTATCCGTGCTGAGATTTCGTCAGTCACTAGACCATCAGCACTGATGAGACTCTCCAGATAAGTGAAGCGATCTACACACTTGACTACTTCACTCCGAATCCCTAGTTCAAGTGCCGATATAAGCCAATCTTGAAGCAACATTTTGCATTTCGAGGGGGAAAACCGCATCCCGAACATGCTCGCATTGTTGCTTATGGTAGTCAGAAGACTCTGCATTTTGTCAGCATCTTCACCAAGTAGAGCTATGTCATCGGCATATTCTAGGTCAGTAAGCTATTTTCCTGGTAGAAGTTCCACTCCTGAAAATTTAGACGAAGATAATGTTTTATCTAGGAGCATGTCTATGACAAAATTAAACAAGCATAGAGAGAGTGCACTTCTCTCACCGACTCCACTTGAAGTAATCAGTTTTGATGATAGTTCACCATAAGCTCTTACTCGACCAGTGGTTTTCGAGTAGAGAGCCTCTATGCGGTTAATGTACTTCTTTGGTACACCTTTTACTGACAGACGCTGCCACAGAACCTCACGATCCACAGAGTCAAATACCGCATTTAGGTCCAGGAAGGCAACTATTGTCGGACGTCTAAATGTGTGTCTATAGAAGCTTTCCAACGTCTTTCCAAAAACTAAACGCTCTAATGTATTAATTTAGGTTGTTAATTTTAATCACCAAATAGGTACACTAAATCAAATCTAAAGGCGGTGTCGCAAACAGACCACCTACTGCAACAGTGCTCGGATAACCGCCTATTTATAGTAATCACTAACTTTATGCATAAAAAATATCTTATGACATAGTTAACCCGAAAGTCGATTCAACAGTGGACTCAATAGACCATATCACCATCAGCAATCGTCAGAAAGGTTCGATAGAAAACTACGGCTGATTGTGCAGCTAATGTTTAGACTTCAGTACGCAAAGGCATTTGTTTGAGCCTTCCTCGACGTAAAATACCACATCAATTAAAACCGTCGGAATTTTGATGAAAATGTCGAAAACATACTTCAGGGACAGTTAGAAAAATAATTTTTCAACTATGGTCAAAGTCTTTTGACGCCGTTAAGCAGCAATGCAAGCATGTTTGCGATGCGATTCCCCCCCTCGAAGAGCAACATGTTACTTCAGGATTGTCTTGCGTCTGCACCTGAACTACGAAAGCCATCATCCTTAAGATACAGGTATCTGTGAACAGTTGTCTTGACAAGATGCTGAGGATCCGTCGGCCAGACACCATCAACAGCAATTTGTTACTTCAAGAGAATTTTATTCCTTTACAAGTATGATTATCAGTAAATTCAATGCTTGAGATGTACGTACTACATCAGCGGTCTATAATAATTCTCTCTACAATTGAAATTGTAACCGTCGAGCTACAAATGTATTTTTCTTACTGATAAAAGAAGTTGATTGTTTGTTTCGTTCAATTACGTGACTCCTAAACAGTCCTCACATACGACCATATCGATGATGACCCAACACCTATGAACTTCGGTCTCTCACACTAACCCCTAATCTTTAGACCAGTGAGCTGGCTAACATCCACTTGTGCAAACGTCTAACTTCATTTAATTTGCGACATTGTGCAACCATGTTTCACTGCTTAAGGTGGATATCTGTCTTATATCCGACATCGTTGAAGTCTACTGGTCATGGATTTTCATTAAAACGCCTGAAAATGTCTACTCAAAATAAGTCACTAGTGAACACATGATAATTATAAACATCGTGAAGATTGTAGAATTCTCTTAATTCAAATCACAAACTTATTTCAATTAACCTCCTGGCTTTTATTATTTGTGTATCATCTCTAAGATCAGTTTATGACTGAAACTGAAAATTCTACAATCTCCACAAAACTTTGTTAGTAGTGATAAAAAGGAGATTTGATTAACAACTACACAAAAAGGTTTTGTTTTATGTTAGAATAAATAATAAATTGGCTTTGAAATTAACAAGAAGATACTGCTCAAATGAGTGAGTAACTTTGACTATATTTTTGTGCATTCATTCCATCAACAAATAAACTCTCTTGCTTATCGATTTATTGTTTCAGATCTATTTTTAATTTAAATATGTCTTTTTCTAGTAGTGAATGAATGATTCAGTACATATTCCTATTGATTGTTTCAAACTGCTGAAGAATAAAATGAAATTCGATTATTATGTGTTGGATTCGGTTAGGATTTATCGAAGTTTTAAATTATAAGTTAACATTTAAAGGCTAATAATATGTTCGTTTATTTTTATAATTCTCTCAAATATGAATTGCTTAATCTTTCTTACCATAATTTTTAATGATATATGCAATAACAAAGTTCTTTATTGCAACTATTCAAATTATTAACTTTTGTAATTAATAAAGTACTTAACTACTTTATGGATGATGTAGAAAGAACTATTGTGTTAATTTTAAAATCATTAATATATATATATATATATATATATATATATATATATATATATATTTCACATCATTAATAAACCAATCCAACAACAATAATAATGATAATAATTTATCAATTATTAAGTAATCGAAGTAAATTTATTGATTCTTTGTAGTTTATATTCTATTCCATACTGTGTTGACAATATTGCGTAATATTATTATCAGTGATAATGATCTATTTCGTGAGATTGAATACTACTCAACAATTTATTTGTAATAATATGATAAAAATTTTGGATAACAATTGAGATAGAAATGTTATACGTAACTAGATTAGAGATGTTAATGTATCCTCAGAGAGCGATCTCAGTTTAATAACCACAGAAAGCCTCCACACAAGCCCGAACTGTGTATAGGGGACGCAGCCAAGACGAATAGCGACTCTTTACTTTATGCGAAGAGAACTTGATACTATCACCCCACAATTATTCTTAACGTTATTTAACACATACGCGCGCCAACATCTGGAGGTTCACAACGTCATCGCACCTCCTCTACTTAAAAGAGACATAAATCACTGGGATCGAGTACAGAGACGAGAAACGAAATGAGTGATAGGGTTGAAGAACAAACTCACAAAGATAGACTCCAGCACTTTGGATTATTCCCCCTGAGTTACAGGAGAATCAGAGGTGATCTGATTATGGCGTACAACATATTAAACATACCAAACCATCCCAACGTGAGCACCTTACCGATGCATTACCACCAGTCCCCTCGAGGCAATCCTCGAAAAATTGCGCATCAAAGAGCGAATACTCAGGTTTGGGCACACTTTTTCTCATTCAGAGTTGTTGCAACTTGGAATGCCCTCCCAAACGAGGTGACCAAAACCATCTCATTGGACAGCTTTAAGAAGAGACTTGATAAACACGTACTCACATACGGATTATCATCTCCCTCGTGGACAAGCTGTACTTGATGCATGCCTTGAGACTTGCTAGTCGTTATTATTGCTATCTCCTCAGATCACTAACAATCTATCTCGCCTACTATCTCTGTTTCCTCTACCTTGCTTACACTTCGGTCATCTCTCACAATCTGCACTACTAATTAATAAACGAAATTATCTATATATTACTTAGTTCTGAAATCCTCTTATTAGCATTAGAATTTCTCTCCTTATTATTCTCCACATTGAAACTAACTGAGCTCCGACCTAGTAATCTGACAGCTGCTGGTATCCAGAAACTCTATTGCCCTGAAACAAACATTTTCATTCAAATCTCGGGACATAAAAACTCACAACCAACTGCCAACTGACAAGAATTAGACAGTCGAGTGGCTAGACCGCCCATTCATTAGATACTGCCAAACACCTGGAACTTTGTAGTGCCTCTACATATATTCTAGCTTGCTTACATCTAAATTGGATAAGCCCTATCGACTAATTTATTTAACCAAGTCATTTGCGTAGCCACAACTTCTATGTACCATTCGTTCTTATTATTGTCTGGTTTGTATGAGCTCACATGACGTGTCCCACTTGTCATTTGACCTTGTAAACTATTCATCACTTTTATTCATGTGTGCCTATTTCGCTTGTCGCATGTCTGTCTTATATTTATCTGATTATATATTCTTAGTCACGCTCTATCTCATGGAGTTGGCTCATTAGCCTTCTCCAATTCACGTCGCTTCTTTCGTTTTATTCGCTGTTTCTCCGCTTCACTTTGTGGTGTGTCAAAAATAAACATATTCAACACTTTGTGTTCACCTTCTGATTTATAAACAGTCAGACGCTAGTTAGTAACGATTGTCTGGACGAGCTAATTACCGATCTTAAGAACACGCGCTCAATCGTCACACTACAGCTTTACCGAAAGAACAAGAATTGGGCGCAAGGAAACTAACTGGTTTAGTAGACTAACTCATGAAAAAGATATTGGATATTGGTTGTAGATGGTTCTTTATATATGTTCAAATGTCAAATATGTTATCTGACGACCACCTGATATTCAGAAAGACTGGATAAATTGTAATGATCTATGAGTATATAATGTCAAGTAAAAAAGGCTTCTAAAACCATGTAAAAAATCCCTAACATAACAAGCCTCTTATTTAATGAAAACGATAGGAATGCACGTCCGTAAATCTGATCTCTGAGTCACAGACATTTGTAAAGCTTCTGCTTCTATTCTGAACACACATCTAATTAAATGCTTACATTGATTCCCCTCCATTTTGATATTTACGTATAACTGATGTTTAATCAATAAACTGTCGACCTATTTCTTTTTCATTCATCTTATTATCTACTCATTAATTTGATTATAATCATTTTATCACTGATAACTACACACAAAGAATTTGTAATTATAAAAACCATAAATATTTATCCATTCAAGTTTGTATTTTCCAGATTATTTTATATTAGATTAGCAAACAATTTCCTTAGATTACTTTAATAGGAAATTCGATATATTCTTAGAGACTCAGAAGAACACCATATATTGCTTTAGTTGATGTTTCAACTATCTAAGCTCTTAATAGGTGGCGTCAGTCATCGGTTTCTACTGAACACTGAAGCTCATCAAGCATAAATCTGTTCAACTCCATTCGAAATGATTTGAATTTGTTGAAGTTGACTTCAAGTTATCCTAGAAATAGCAAACAAATTCCTATCCGTTAGATCTCTCACTCAATGAACCATAATAGAAAGTCAATAATGATGTGCATATTCTAAGTTTGAATATATTTACAACTCACTTAGAATTAAAATCACTGCATAGTGCATTAATTCATAAGAAAGCTTTTAAAAATAAAAGCTACATCCTATAAAATCGAAAATAACGACAACCTGTATAGAATCAAGAAAGGATATTTGAGAACTAATATACAGTGACTAATTTTATGAACATAATTAAGTGCCAGAATGTTAACAAACATTTTCTTTCTAAAAATTATACGCTGCCGTTATTGTGCTACTTCTAATTTAATCACAGTATGTTTGCTTCACCAACCCCTTATTGATTAGTCATTGTAACACCTATCGTAATGAATTGTATATCCATTTCAAATACGTGCAATATTTTATGCACTGAGTTATGAGACATGTTTATCGCTTTTATGGACCAATGGTCTAGATGTTAATTACATTAACTACAAATTTCATTCAGATTGTTACTATCTGATAAGCCAAGATGTATTAGTAGATTTCATGCAAAGAATTTTACTCAAAGTCTATTACACAATTTTGTAATCGACAAATAAGGTAAAAAGAAAAAAAAACTAAAGACACGATCTTATAACATGAATATTAATGATAGTTATTAACTATTTAAATCTTGGTAAAATGGAACAAGAATAACACTGAATACATTCGATCGTTGTTGTAATCAATATACTTACTACACAATAAGCAGTTAGTTGTTGCATAAAACAGTCATTAGAGTCTGGCGTTCAGTAGTCAATATAATTCCTGCCGCTCGTTATGATAACCGTTACTAGATAAAGCCTAATTGTATATAGAATTCAGAAGACGAATACAAAGCGTTGTTGAAGTTTATTATCGCACCATACTGATCACCGAACCACAGACACACGAAGTGCAATAGAATACGAGTGCCAAAAAGCAAGCGAGCGAGCTGGAGTAAAAATGTACGTACACATAGGAAAACGAATGAGTCACCGCATCACTTCAGCCACTAACACTAAAGCTAGTAAGATTAATATGCACGTAGACAGTGACCAATGCTTAAACACACATACTCATACAAAAAGCTCAAAAATGATAAAAGTACCATGGTATAGAAAAATTGTTGCTGTTATAATGACGCTATCTATTAAGTAAGTTAATAAAACAGCCTAACCAAATTCAACGTGAACAAACTCAAGTATGTGTAAGGTGTTATAAGAAGTTTTAAAGTAATTTTAAGAGATTATTGTCATATAACTTATTGTATGTATGTGTATTGTATTCTTTGTTGATTATATAACTGGGATTGAAGAGAGTGTTGAATTTATACTTTAACTTCATTAATTGATCTTGATTAAGGCTGAAACAACAGTCGTAGCGAAATAATTTAAACACATGTTACTTTTTAGTTTCTTACAACCAAATATCATGAAGATTAACAATGATATATTGCAAAGTAATTGACAATAATGACAGAAGGAATGAGAGTGACGAAGATACAATGGATTCAACCTCTTATGTTTTAATCGTTTTGTTAGGGCTTTATTTAAATTCATAATGCGGATTAATTGTATTGAAACAAGTAGAGTTTGACCATTACGGGGATTTAACACATAATACCATTGATTGCATGGTGGTGGAGATAAAACACCGCAAATTGACTGGAGTTATTGTCTGTTAATCATTAGTTATCAACTAAGTAGTCTGAAGGTTAAGTGTATTGTAAAGCATGAATTTCTTTTATTCATCCTTTGGTAGGTTCGTGGAAACGAGCTGCCGAGGATTTTCCTAGCAAAATAAAACTGTTTTCAGCGACTGTCTATTTAAAGTCAATCAGTTAGATTTAAACACATACAATGAAGAAATCATAAATGAGAACAACATTAACAATAAAAACTTTCACACTCAAATATATGTATACAAATATATAATATCTTTCTAATAATGTGAATGAAAATAATTCAAGTGATATAAATGTGAAGATTGATTATTATTTTTAGTAGAATAATTAAACTATATTACAATTTTACTCATATCGACCAAACTATTTCTACCGGTCAAATAGTAATTGTTCCTTGTACAATATTCATCATACTATGAATAGAAGAATGTTGTTGTCCAATGGAAATATCACATCTTTGAAAGCAGTTTTTAATTCAGAAATCTGTTCAGTCTATCTGTCTGTCTATCTATAATGACAATGACTAATCAAACATTTTTAAAGGTTTATAGTTGAATTAAAAAAGTCCGAAATAATTTCTATGCGCATACATAGTTCCAGATTCTCTGTGTAATTAGTGACGATTTTCCAATTGCTGAAGATATGAGAACTAATTGTTTTTACAGTATTACAGTATTATTGTGTTTTGACCAAAGTGTCATAAAAGACGTATATATATATATATATATATATATATATATATATATATATATATATTTATATTTCTTCAATAGGATCCATAAACAATATCTTCTTTGGTTGAAACACAATATGTTACTGGTTCCAGGAGAAATGAAAGCTCGTTGAAAACACTAGCATACTTGTTAGGATATTCATCCAGTATCCTGAGAGAATTATTGGTCAAATCCTATAGGTCGATTTCTATTGGTCAAAATTATGGTCGTTTTAATTCTCAAAGTCAAATACTTAAATGTTGTCTCTCATTGGTCATCCTGACTGTCAATGTCATTTCAAATGTTACTTCCTATTGGTCGTCTTAACTGTCAATGCCACAGAATTCGATGCTGTTTCCTATTCGACCAAAATGTATATATACGCATTATCTGTAACATTTTATGACCACGACCAGGACCAGGGCTCAGTCCCGGATCCCTAGTCCGGAATCCTGATTCTTTTCTGGATTCGGACCTCGTACTTTCTGGATGCTTGTAGAATACACGTTCTGCTTCATATCATGTCTTCTTATTTTTTACTAAATATGTGGGTTGGGATAATCGGATTTGAGTAGCATGTCGTGTCGCTGGATCCTCAATCCTTGCTTTCGTTTTCCGACTAGGTAAACTCGTAATAGTTCAAGTATATCAAGTTGACGTGTTTACGTGCAGGCGCAACAATACTTCAAATTTTTCAAGTATAAATCGACCGAAAACACTTAGTTCTTGTATCATCAGTAAAAATGATAACTAGACAGAATTGAATGAATCTCAGACGAAATGTAAAACTAATCTAAACATTGATTGATAATGCAAGATTTGTTATTTTAGTATAGTAAATGACATTTTTTTTCTCAAAATGGACTTATATTATTAGATCAGTTGAAAAAAAAAGATTTTGCGACTACAATTAGTTCGTTGTTTGTTAATAATATTCATTTTAGCAAGAATATGTACTGATGAATTACAGCATAATTATTATAACTAACTTTGATGATTGCTCTTTCTTTTTCGAATGCACACACACACACACACACACTTTTGTTTTCGTGCAATAATGCCATTTTTTATTTTGATGGTCACATTGTAATGAATCTTACTGTGAAATACCTACTTAATATGCAATTTGATTTAGTTTACCTATTAGTTAGTTCTTCATTGATTCCTTGTTTTAACGTTACATTAACATATTTTGAGTACAAAAAAAAACACAAATGAAAATAAATGTCATCTGTGAGAATTCTATTTGAAAAAATCTCAGTGATTGAAATATTTTCTCTTTCGGATAATTCCAATGTTTCGGCTAGTTATCCTTCGTCGACTTATTCAGTGTAATAATCTTAATAATAGTAGCAATAACAATAATAATGATAATAATCGAAAGGCCCCGGACAAGACAGTTAGTTGAATGGAACTTTGAAATTATCGTCTACAGTTGAAAAATATCTGGAACTACAAACAACTTTCAAACAAAACCAAAATAAGGATTTTCAATACAAATGTCAAGACAGTTCTAATGTATGGAGCGGAAACATGGAGAACTACCAAAGCCATCATCCAGAAGACACAAGTGTTTATTAGCAGTTGTCTACGCAAAATACTTCGGATTCGTTGGCCAGACACCATCAGAAACAACGAACTGTGGGAGAGAACAAACCAGATTCCAGTGGAGGAGGAAATCAGCAAGAAGCGGTGGAAGCGGATAGGACACACATTGCGGAAAGCACCTAACTGCGTCACGAGACAAGTCCTCACATGGAACCCTCAAGGCAAAAGGAAAAGAGGAAGGCCAAAGAATACATTACGCCGAGAAATAGAGAAAGATATGAGAGGAATGAACAAACATTGGACAGAACTGGAGAGGGAAGCCCAGGACAGAGTTGGTTGGAGAAAACTGGTGTGTGGCCTATGCTGCATTGGGGGTAACAGGTGTAAGTAAGTGAGTAAGTTGAAATTATCGAAAATTTCAGTCGTTAAATTCGTATGAAACAGAATTTTCACAAATTAATGCCTTCTATATTCTTGGCGCGGGTTTTTTTTCAATCTGTTCGTTCAAATATTGATGAATATTCTTCTTGTAAAATAAACATTGTGTCCCTAATGTAAACACAATGATAACAAAAGCAAAAATAAGGTTATTTTTCACTATTGGTTTTCTAATGTTCATAGATTTTATTAACGGTGTTATTATTATTATTATTATTATTATTATTATTATTATTGTCATTATTATTATTGTTATAAGAAATAATGTTGACCGACGTGTAATTCTATACGTATAGTATGGATTGCATCTTTATACTCAACCGAATTTATTTGTTAGTCTGAGAGTGGATAGCTTTATAAAATACTACTAGAATTACTGATCTGGCCGAAATGATAGTTTTACTCACCAAAATTTAAGCCATAGGAACTTGACTTATCAGTCTTACAAATCTGTACAAGTTATGATTATTTGTGGAGTTACAGTGATGCATTACTGAGAAACTGTAAACTGTGACGAAGAAACTGTTCGATACTCAATACTTTCCTATGATACTTTTCGATTGTATCATTATCATTTTAGACCATATAACCTTGGCTATTTCCTCAATCTTATTGTTTGTACTTGGAAATAGGAACAAATCTGATACTTATGATGTAAAATGACGATGAAAGGCTTGCATAAATGAACTTTAACTGGTTCTTCAGAAACACTTTGTAATCAAGCCGAACAACTGGTTTATACACTGGTTTTACACAAAATCAACATTATATAAATTAATATATGTACACAGAGTTACTTACCATAATACAGGTACGAAGTTGAGACAAAATATTATGTGGATGAATGTTCACATTTGTTATACAGGACCAAATGTACATTTAATTTGTGCAAACATATTGACTTGAAATAATATGACACAGAAAAGTGTAAACCCTAAATCATGAGGACTGAAATACTGCACTGTGAATATAACCAATGTTAAAATATAACACTGGAAATAAGATTAATGTCATAAAACCTTATTTACAAAGGTTGTAGAGTTTGTAGAGTTAATTTGAAATCTTGAATCTATCAATGGTAGACCACCATTAGAAACCTGTAAACACAGCACGGCCATTTCGTCTTGGTATGGGATTCATCAGCAGTACGCATATACGAACTCCTGTTCCTCGCACGAATCGGATCCTGTTCGACTGTGAAGCAGTGCTCACTGAAGATAGTGCATGAAGTTGCCCAAGACCGTGGATTGATCGAATTTAGACATCAACACAATTATATGCCGGCTCAGTTGTCCAGAGTTAATCGTTCACGTACTAAGGCCAGAAGTCTCGAGTTCTATTCCATCAAATACCGGGAGTGGTAGATGCACATATATGATGAGTCTGTGATACCAGGGCGAACCCACCATCCCGTGATTCCAGGTTTCTAATGGTGATCAAACATTGGTTGATTCATAGGATTTTACACAGAATCAAAGGAAACATGAACTCCCCTTTTCATGCCGATTTAAAAATTTCACACCATTTTTTATTCTAACTTACCTTGAAGTCATTATATCAGATACCCAGAGAAGTGATCATATTAAGTTTTTTCTATCGAATGATGACTCATATAACATAAAAATTTAGAATAAAAACCATGACCACAACTACCTTCATAATTAATTAGGATGTTTTGAATGTATTGCTGAATAACTCAGGCATAGCTAGTTAACTTAAACTTACTTAATTAGTTACGCCTGTTACCCATAATGTAGCATAGGCCGCTGATCAGTATTCCCCAACTTGATCTGTCCTGGGCTTTCATTTCCACTTCTCTCTAACTGTCGTTCATTCTTTTCATGTCTGTCTCCGTTTGTCAACGGAATGTGTTCCTTCCTCTATTTCTTCAGCACTGAGGATTCCAGGAGAGTGCTTGTCTTTTTACGCAGTTGGTTGCTTCCTGCAATGTGCATCCTATCCACTTCCAGCGCTTCTTCCTGATTTCCTATTCCGCTGGAATCTGGTTTGTTCTGTCTCACAGTAATTTGTGTTGCTGTCCAACGGATCCGAAGTAATTTGCGGAGACAACTGTTAATTAATACTTGTATCTTATGAATGATGGTTTCGGTAGTTTTGTAAGTTTCCGACCCATACAGTAGAACTGACTTGACATTCGTATTGAAACTTCTGAGTTTGGTATTTGTTGACAATTCTTTCGAGTTCCAAACGTTGTTCAATTGTAGAAATGCAGCACTTGCTGTGCCGATCCGCGTCCTCACATCTGCATCGGATCCACCTTGATTTTCGATAATGCTGATCAGATATGTAAAGGTGTTTACATCATCTAGGGCATCTCCATCCAGAGTAATTTGTTCAGCGTATGTTGTATTGTATCAGAAAATACTGCTTTTGCCTTAATGTAATGTTGAGACCTGCTGCTACACTGGTCGTCTTTCTTTGCATTTGTTGTTGCGTGTGCGATAGAAGAGCCACGTATCTGCGAAGTCCAGATCGTCCAGCTGCATAATAGCCTTCCATTTTATCCCGCGCTTCCCACCAGATGTCTACGTCTTCTTAATCCAGTCGATTATCAGGAGAAAGGAAAGGGTGAGAGTAAGCGAACTTACGTGGCACTAATATGTTTGTTCAGAAACACACTGTTGAAGACTTTGCCACGTACTGAGAGAAGAGTAATTCTCCTGTAGTTCGCGCACTTATCGAGACCTCCAATCTGTGGTATATGGATGCGGTATCCTTCTTGACAGTATGTCGTGTGTGGGGCCGGAAGTATCCTCCAAAGGTTCTCCAGGTGAAGTTTAGCTTAAAATGCTTGACAGTAAAACATGAAACGAGGATTATCTTCCCAAAGCAAGGGCAACATGTTAGTCTATTTGCATTTCGTTATCTTTCTGATACGCAATACGAGATATTTTTCCAGTTTAGTTAGTCAGTAAATGAAAATCTCGACGAGATGAATTAATATTTATGCATACACCCTCGAACTACTTATTATAAAAAAGCAGCATAGTATTTAAGACTTAATTTACCTTCGTCTCAAATCCTTTTTTTGCAATTCACAAGAATTCTCATCCCTTTCAATCGATAATCCAGATTATCCTTAA
Source organism: Schistosoma turkestanicum (assembly GCA_944470395.2). Taxonomy (NCBI): domain Eukaryota; kingdom Metazoa; phylum Platyhelminthes; class Trematoda; order Strigeidida; family Schistosomatidae; genus Schistosoma; species Schistosoma turkestanicum. Next base: position 57,047,693 of record OX103979.1, read on the forward strand.
CAATCGGTTGCAAATACTATAACACTTTCTAATATTTCATAAATTATCGAATGAGGATTAGATGATATGCTAAGTAGGGATGATGCAGATCACTCCAATGAGTTATTATTTAACTCAGAGTACAGTTTCATTTGTAATTTTGTTGAAGTTATCTTGGTTATTAGTAAGCGTTTCTAAACATTTGATAATATTACTATGTATAAATAATGTCACTTACTTAGGTAATAAGTTTTCTATCTTTTAGACCTTGCATTATAAGTAGAGAGTTATAATAGTATTTAATTTACTAAAGAAAACATTCGTTAATTTACTAAATTTATGTAGCTATTAGAATCAGCACTTAATTGAAGTAAGGTCATAACCATATGTCTTTGAATTTCCTTAAAGAGCATAGGTTATTTATTCTTGATCGTATGTTAAGGATCATGAAAATAAAGTGATTCGTCACTCCAGCCTGAAGAACAAACTATGATCATATCCAATATTTCTATGAGTATTATTTTACGCTAGTCGGAAATAAGAAATCGTTAGCTATTTTGTGAATTTCATAATTATTTCTGACCAAACAATCGTCCTCTGAAAATGCACTCCTTTACGCTGTATTTGGTGAATATTTTGCATATGATTAATCGAGTCATTCTCCTGAATCATTTATTATCAACATGGCTATTAATTTTGTATTGTATTTTGTGAAATCTAGGCACTACTTCTGAACCTGTGGAGATTTTTACTCAGGTGGATGATTGTGGTGGTGGTGTTTGGTTCTCTGAGCTGGGTGTTTTTGTTGTGGAGCTTTCAGTGTTCTTCTGAACAACATCATCAGCTTAACACCAAACTAGGAATAGCTCATATATCACTGTCTTATGTTTGTTTACAACTTGTGTTTGGTCTTTTGATGTAAAACAGAGAATTCTTAGATTTTACACATTTGAAATCATCAATTAAGCACTGTCAGACCACCATTAGAAACCTGGAAGCACTGGACGGCCGTTTCATACTGGTATGGGACTCATCAACAGTGCGCATCCATGACTCCTGCTTCTAGGTTTCTAATGATGGTCTAACAATGATTGATTGATGATTTAAAATGTGTAAAAACACTGCTTAATTTATTCAGTTGCGTTTCCTCTTATTACTGTAGTAAATAACGTGAGTTTGTACACCTGTAAAAACAGTAGCCATTCTAAAACATCAGGTACATCTGACTAACCTATCACGAAATATGTTAATTTACAGTAATGACCATTCGACGGATTGTTTCGATATTAGATTACTCAAACTCACTACTTTAGTAGATATTATGCCTTGTAATATTCTGTTTCATTGATTGAATTTTTTCAGACATATTGAACACAAGTTTGTTTTAAGAATGAACTTCATCTAGACTTATGTTGACTAAATTTATATAAAAAATGTGTGTTTCTGTGTTCATTGAACCGAAAAATGAAATCACTTTGAAATTGAGGTGAATTATTGTTATGATGGCTCCAATTAAAACGTATAATTGGATGAGCGCTCAATTTTCAGCAAAACTATTTTACTTTTATTCTCAAAGTTCATAAAATGGAATTCGAGCAATTCTGTTTATGTTTTATTATATTTGAAGTAAAAATGACAACAAATTCTTGTCATTTATCTCTATGAGTTCACCTGGCTATAATACTTATCTGTTGTAGTTGTCTGCTTATCGACAGAATCATGAAGATATGTGAAGATATACAAATGAGATAGATAGATGTAAGCTGTATTTGTTATTAACATTCTTTAAGAACAAACGTAAGACAGTGATATATGAGCTATTCCTAGTTTGGTGTTAAGCAAACAGAAATATTACTCTTTTCTTCTGTTTAGATGAGTATTTGTTACTTAATTAGGAATTGTTAAAAACACATTTGATGTTCTGCATGGTGTGACCTCATTCGAAGAACAACTATACAAATAAATTGATGATGATCATCTTGCATTCAATTTTGGTTGTTCTCTATTTCGCAATAACAACTCAGTCCGAATCTTTGAATCCTTGCGATATAGATGTTGATGTTACATCGTTAAGATTGATTGCAGCATTTCACATTTGTAAATTCAGTTAATGGTTATTCATCTCATGTCTGACGTGTTTGATCTTCTTTACACGTTAGAGCTTTTCAGTTTCATTCTGGTAATTACTTCTTCAGATAATTTATCAGTCATAACATGTTACAACATAACGAATACCTATAATTTCCTGATTTTATGTAGTATGCTCATGGTAAACTACATTGTAAATTATTATTGTGAATATTGTCTATTTTGATTACGATGTGATGTGCAGTATTATATCTGTTTAACAGTTTCTATCATCTGAAGTTACACTACTTGTGTTCAGATTTATTAAACTAGTTTACATTTGCAGAATATTGGTATGTAGTTAAGTTAAGAGCATTCTACTGCCTAATTATATTTTCTTTGTTGGAGTTTCAAGATTACGGTTAGAAAGAATTTTGGTCATACAATTCATAGGGAAGTTAACTGCATGTTAATCCTGAGCACGTATACAATGACTTTATGAAGTTGAAAAAGCGCCATTTATTATCAATGAATGAACTGAGTTCAGTGAATACTCTTTTAGTTATATCATAACCAAAGAATAATATTTTAAAATGATGTATTCTATTTGATGGAAAGTTTCCTACTATCTTTGTATTTATCAGCAGCTTTTGTATTAAGCAAATATAACCAGCTATCTTCAATCTATAATCTCTCCTATTAAACAATATTTCCTATGAGAATTACGCATGATACTCAGAATATAGATTTGCGATCAAGGCAAACGGTACTAAGTGTGCTGAAAACATTTTTATTTATTGATTTAAACACTTAACCAATGGTACAAAAAGACACCTCTACGTATATATGTTACACGAATTAATGAATTTGTTAGTGGGCCGATATACTGCTGGGTGGGCAGACCGAACTAGGTGGTTCTATTAGAAGGCCACTCCGTGAAACTCTGATCAAGAAGTCTAGTCAGCAGAGCAGTGGAACAACCTTAGGAGATGCGGTCCCATGACAGTCGGTGACCGATAGTAGTTTCATATGCCATTCGTTCCATCAGGATACTGGGGATCACATCCGTCACTGGTTTGGGATAAGGGTTTTCCAGATCCATTAGGCGGAACCTCCATTTTCACCAAGTCGGTTAAAGAGATAGGCATTTGAGTTCAGTCCTCTTCATTTCGTTAACAACAACCTCACCACGAGTAGATAGTGAGTGGTACTTCCTTAGCTTTATACATGCGACCATATGAGAACATTTCAAGAAATACATCGAACTCTTCTCACTCTTGACCATGCCAGAGCATTTAGGGGCCATATGTGTACATGTGATAAAATGTGATGGTTTCAAGATTATGTTTAAAATTAAAATTTTTATTCCAACAAAATTCTTACATCGGCATTTCTGTAAATTCGAAACATATATCAACCAGCTTCCTGCGTTAATTATCTATACAAGTTTTACAGTTGCCCAAATTATACACTTCTCTTATTAGCTTTTAGAGCGAAATCTAATGCCAGCCAATAACAGAATAAACGAATTCTCACAATTAAGCACTAACTAGATACAATTCAACTAAATTAAACTTTCAAAATAAATGAACATTACACTCATAGATGGGTATAATTTTTGAAGAATTCATAAATTTTGGAATGTCATGATTAATAATGATACCTTTCAGATGATTTTGCAAATGATAATTAGGTGACAAATCATTTTTTACAATGTTTACTTTTGTATTGGTGGTTTTGAGACTGACCAATTGAATGAATGTAAATAGGTTGGTAGGTAGTAGTAGTAGTAGTAGTAGTAGTAGTACACTAATCACAACAATAAAATAAATACCAATGCAAAAATTCTACTTACACTCTCTTGATCAAAATATGAGGTATGTGTTGGTTAGATATTTGTAATATCTAATTTATTTATTCACAAAATGTTACTTTTTCTTCCTCATAGGTTTACAATTTATCAACTGTTGTTTAGTTTATTAATATACTTTCATTTGACTACATTTTCAATGTGCCGAAAATTACGAATTCGACGAGTTATCAAGAAACTGGAAAATATTGTATTTGATGATTATAAAGATATTATTTATCAAGAAGTAAAATAATTATTACAAAGTAAATAAACAACTAATTTATAGTCAGATCATTATTATTATACACTACGAGTAAGTCGTATGTATCGTTGTCCAGTCACATTTATCGAACCTCATAAACGAACAAAAAAGAATTATGTAAATTGTTTGGCTATTGTTTATATTAACAAATTCAAATTCTTATTTCAATTAGCTTTTCAAACCGATATTTCCAATATTGTATTATGGTATGAATTATACAACAATCACTGCACAAACTAATGGTAAAGAAATTAATTCTGATCAATTTTAATTTTTTGAAAGTTTAATTCCAGTGAAATTGTATTATTATGCGATAGTTGAAAGAAGTTGTAGAGTTAAAAATTAAATTTCCGTTGGATTTAAATGCAGTTTATTCCAGCAATCATGGATTGCATACATTAATGCCCTATTTAAATTGTTTAACATATAAGAAGAAATTAGCATTTATTATTTCCGATTCTAAAATATTCATTAGATTTATTTTATTTTATAACAACACATTTAAGCGAACAATATCATTGTTTTCGATTAGATCGTTATCACTTGCTTACTTACTTACGCCTGTTACCCCCAATGGAGCATAGGCCGCACACCAGTTTTCTCCAACCAACTCTGTCCTGGGCTTCCCTCTCCAATTCTGTCCAATGTTTGTTCATTCCTCTCATATCTTTCTCTATTTCTCGGCGTAATGTGTTCCTTGGCCTTCCTCTTTTCCTTTTGCCTTGAGGGTTCCATGTGAGGACTTGTCTCGTGACGCAGTTACGTGCTTTTCGTAGTGTATGTCCTATCCACTTCCACCGCTTCTTGCTGATTTCCTCCTCCACTGGAATCTGGTTTGTTCTCTCCCACAGTTCGTTGTTGCTGATGGTGTCTGGCCAACGAAAACGAAGTATTTTGCGTAGACAACTGTTAATAAACACACTTGTATCTTCTGGATGATGGCTTTGGTAGTTCTCCATGTTTCCGCTCCATACAGTAGAACTGTCTTGACATTTGTATTGAAAATCCTGATTTTGGTTTTGTTTGAAAGTTGTTTGGAGTTCCAGATATTTTTCAACTGTAGAAATGCAACCCTCGCTTTGCCCATCCGCGCCCTCACATCTGCGTCCGATCCACCTTTCTCGTCGATGATGCTGCCAAGATATGTGAAGGTGTTAACGTCCTCCAAGGCATCTCCATCAAGCGTGATTCGGTTGGTGCATGTTGTGTTGCATCGGAGAATTTCGCTTTTACCTTTATGTATGTTGAGACCTACTGCTGCAGAGGCTGCTGCTACACTGGTCGTCTTCTCTTGCATTTGTTGTTGCGTGTGAGATACTAGCCAGCCATCTGCGAAGTCCAGATCGTCCAGCTGCGTCCTAACTGTCCAGTTGATACCGTGCTTCTCTCCAGATGTTGACGTCTTCATAATCCAGTCGATCACCAGGAGAAAGAGAAAGGGTGAGAGTAAGCAACCTTGCCTGACACCGGTCTTTACCTCGAAAGAGTCGGTTAGCTGTCCTCCGTGCACGATTTTGCAGTTGAATCCATCATAAGAGTTCCGTATGATGTTGACTATTTTCTCAGGCACCCCGCAGTGTCGAAGAAGCCTCCACAGTGTTTTCCTATCCACGCTATCGAATGCTTTCTCGTAGTCGGTGAAGTTGATGTAGAGTGGTGAGTTCCATTCGATTGATTGTTCCACAATGATCCGTAATGTAGCAATTTGGTCAGTACATGATCGATCCTTACGAAATCCGGCCTGTTGATCTCGAAGTTGGACGTCTACGAAGTCCTTCATTCTGTTTAACAATACTCTGTTGAAGACTTTGCCTGGTATTGAAAGAAGAGTGATGCCTCTGTAGTTTTCACACTTGCTGAGATCGCCTTTCTTTGATATTTTGATGAGGTATCCTTCTTTCCAATCTGATGGTACTTGTTCCTCATCCCAAATCTTCTTGAAGAGAATGTGAAATATTTTCGCAGTTGCTTCCACATCTGCTTTGATTGCCTCTGCTGGAATGTTGTCTGGTCCTGCTGCTTTGCCGCTCTTGATTTGTCTGATGGCTATACTGATCTCCTCAATCGTAGGTGCGCCAATATTAATTGGGAGGTCCTTGGATGCTGCTTCGATGTTGGGTGGGTTCAGTGGAGCTGGTGGATTCAAGAGTTCCTGAAAGTGCTCCACCCACCTATTTCGCTGTTCGTCAGTGTTGCCGATTATTTTCCCTTCCTTGCTTTTCACTGGTCGTTCTGGTTTACGATAGTTCCCGGCGAGCTTCTTTGTTGTTTCGTACAATTGTCTCAAGTTTCCTTCTCTTGCAGCCTTTTCCGCCGTCATTGCTAGATCTTCCACATATTTTCGTTTGTCAGCTCTGATGCTCTTCTTCACTTCCCTGTTTGCTTCTGTATACCCGGCTTGCGCCTTAACTTTCTCTGCTCTTGTTCGGCTGACATTCACTGCTGCCTTCTTGTTCCTCCTTTCTTGAATTTTTTCAAGAGTACCAACAGAGATTCATTCCTTTTGATGGTGCTTCTTGCGACCAAGGACCTCCTGACATGTTGAAGTGATTGCCTCCTTAATCCCTTTCCAATTGTTCTCCAATGTTGCTTCCTATCCATTGAGTAGATCCTGAAAGGCCTGGAACCTATTGGTGAGGGCTATCTTGAATTCGTTGAGTTTTACGGTATCCCGAAGAAAGGCTGTATTAAACTTCTGTGATGTTGTCTGTCCCGTTGTCCAGTGCTTCTTTAGCTTCAATCTCATTTTGGCGATCAGCAAGTGGTGATCTGAAGCTATATCAGCTCATCTCTTGGTTCTCACATCCTCCATGGTCCTTCTGAACTTTTTGTTGATACAGATATGGTCAATTTCGTTTTGAGTTGTGTGGTCCGGTGAAATCCATGTGGCTTTGTGAAAGCGTTTGTGCGGGAATATTGTGCCACCGATTACCAGTTTGTTGAAGGCACATAGGTTTGCGAATCTCTCACCGTTTTCGTTCCTTTCTCCCAGTCCATGTCGTCCCATGATGTCTTCATATCCAGTGTTGTCCATTCCAACTTTGGCATTCAGGTCTCCCATAAGAATCGTCAAATCCTTTGGTGAACATTTATCGACGATTGACTGCAGCCTTTCGTAGAATTGATCTTTAACGTCGTCATTGTAGTCATTGGTAGGTGCATAACATTGGATGACGTTCATTGTAATGTCCTGTTTCTTTGTTTTGAAGGATGCTTTAATGATCCTCGGTCCATGAGATTCCCATCCTATCATGCCTTTTGTGCATGTTTGGACAGCATCAGTGCAACTCCTTGTGTATGTGAAGCATTTTCCTCTTCATGACCAGAGTATAACAGCAGTCCCCCTGAAGCTAGCCTCAGTTGTCCTACTTGTGTCCAATGCGTTTCACTGATTCCAAGCACCTCGAGGTTGTATCGTTTCATTTCTGCCGCAACTTGAAATAGTCTTCCAGTCTCCCACAATGTACGAACGTTCCATGTACCTAAAAGAATGGTTGCTCTGGTTGTCAGAAGAGGCATCAGCCCCGTGACTTCCGAGGGAACTCGGCTTTCATCACGAGACGTCATAATTCTTCTTCCAACTCCCAGGGCAGAGTTAAAATGGTTTGAATTATTTTTTCTGGTTAGCGTTTTTTTGGCAAGTGAGATTTCAACGGAATGGGGTGGCCAACCCCATGTCCAACCCTCCTCCTTTATCCGGGCTTGGGACCGGCAGTAGCCCCTAAGGTTCTACTGGCGGAGTTAGATCGTTATCAGGCTTTATTCTAATATACATGAAAATGTTATATATGAAATATGTTAAACCAATCAAGGCAATTTGAGTCACAATCACAATGAAATGAAAAAGAATACGTCACTACACACATAATAGGCAAAAGTACAAGTGGATAGTAGGAAGACCAGCGATGTGTACCCGAACGAAGGATAAGTTACCTGAGTTGGCCTCCTCTATGTGCATTTACACAATCAGCTGCTCCTGTGGAGATAGCTATATCGGGCGTACTTCCAGGCAACTTACGCAACGAATGAATGAACATCTCCAAGCATGGTTTACGAAGGGTCAGTCAAAAACAATACTCAGTTCTATCTTAGCACACCTGGTAGATAGTGGTCACATTGAGGATAAATCTAGATCTTTTTGGGTGATCTATAGTATACCTCCATCATTTCCCAACGGCGTTCGATCCCGTCTCCTACACATTGCAGAAGCCGTAGGAATACGTACGTAACTAACGACTGACATTATATTTTTATTTGTTATTTTATTTTTATTTTTTTACACCTTTGCTTATTACGTAATGGTTTTGATGTTTGTATTGATTATTTGAAGTCTATTTATCCACGTTTGACCAACTATTGATAAAATTTTCTTGCTACTATCAGTACACCTGTCTTCCTACTATCCATTTGTACTTTTGCCTATTATGTGTGTAGTGACGTAATCTTTTTCATTTCATTGTGATTATGACTCAAATTGCCTTGATTGGTTTAACATATTTCATATATAACATTTTCATGTATATTAGAATAAAGCCTGATAACGATCTAATCGAAAACAATGATATTGTTCGCTTATATGTGTTGTTCTAATTTTCACAATCGGAATCTTTTTTATATTTGTTTTATAATCAAATCAACTTGAACATTTTCACATATTGGAAAAAAAGTAATAAGATTTAAATTTCATTAGACTAGAAATCAATCCAATCAGTTGTACTCTCTCTTTCTCTCTCATAGGAGTAGAACATGATATAAACAAGCATATTTAAGATATTATTTATAGTTTTAGTATATTTTATACGTAGTAAATGCATTATGATAATTACGACTTTAAATGCATTACTTATCTTCAAACAGTGTAGTTAGTTACCTTACATATATTTCCAATTAATTCATACAATTAGAAACAATAACAGTCTTTCTTTCTATTAGTCATAGGGTTCCTTGATGTAATTCTAATTGAAGTTTGTATTGAAGTGATCGCCCAAAAAGACAATGAGAGTCGTGCAATTAAGCCATTTAGCTCATAGAATCTAGAACCATTGAATTAATTACAATAATTGATCAAGAATTATTTTAATAGTAATTTAATTAAATCACTTAGGTGTGCTATCGATTGGAACTACTGAACCTGACCAGATAACGGAGAGAAAAATTATTGCTTTTAGCGGCGCTTCAGATCGTACGAAAATGGAAATATTAAACAGCGGTAAGTTCTCTTAATACATACTTTATAGTATCAATTATAGGAAGAAAAGAAATTCATTGATGTCACTGAATAAAAATTTAATGACAATTCAGTGAAGAAACGTTTCCATTTGATCATTTGATCATTCACTCGATTCATGCTATTGTATTTCTTCAAAAATGATAAAAATTGTTACATGATGAAATATTTGCATGTTTTAAGTATTAAAAGGAAAGTTTCGTTATTGTAATAAGCTTAAAGAGTAATAATAAAATAAAACCCAAAATATCAGTAACATACAAAGATAAATGAAAGACAGAAAACTGGTAAAAAGACGAACAAAGTATAAGCATAAATATGTATATGAATAAATTACGAAATATGATGTCAATCACTAAGAATTAATAGGTTGTGACAAGATTAAACTATTAACACACAAAACATACATATTTCAAATCTGTTCTGATAACCCTAGCTATAATATTTATTTAAACAATTATTTTGTTCTTATATTTCAGAAATGTTCATTTCTATAAAATGGCGCAATTTGCATTTTTCCGAGTCAAATACTCGAACATCCCGTGATAAAGCAGGTATGCACAAATATTTGATCAAATATTTGAATTTAAAATCACAAAGACACATAAATGCTGACATTTTAAGCTATTATACATGACCTGGTACTTGAGTTTTAATTGACTACCGCATAAAAATAAAACTAACGCGTACTTTAATTATTCTATTGAGAAAGTGTAATTTTATCAAATTATGTCACATCGCCACAGTGTTAATTGTAAACTACAAAAGACATGTTTTCACTGTAAACAAATTTAATTCTAACTGAAAATACATATCTGAAAGCATAATGGGATGATTCAATTATATTTATTCATTAAATCATAAGATTATCGCATACTTTTACTATGGAACCAACATTAAAATGTAGAAAAAAACTAATATTTAGTTGGCAACATCATTGTTAAAAGCCAAATCATCATACTTGCAAATTATACTGTCTAACATACTGGCCTAAATAGGTAAGTAGACGTACTTACACTAGCTAGGTAATAGTTCATATTAACACAGAAACCTGTCTGCATTTCCGTTTCCCGTTTACCGTCTGGACTTGGAATTCGAAGAGACTTGTCGTACTTTATTTGGCATATGGAGCCTTCTGTGGTTTGTGGTTACGACTACCGCTTCGTGATCCCGCTAAAAACGTGGCGGTATTAACGTCTCTGCGGCTAAATGTCATGTCCCATCACTATGCATACCATGCTTGATATGGTCCAGAATAATGGTACCTGCTCATGGTGGCAAGGCAATGGACGCCAAGCCGCCACTCTGAAATTTAGACCGAACGTGTTTCAGTCTGTCTTCCATCCATCTAGCGAAGATTTATCGAAATAAGGGTTTGAGGACTTGTCCTTTATCATTCCCGTAAGACCAATTGATTTCAAAAGGGATAGAGCCTTCCAGCATTCTTTAAGCGGCCTTGGACGACCTGTTCAGGGAAGAAGACGTACTGGTCCTGGACTACGAACGTCTAACACCATATGGTTGTCGCGAACACACTATACCTAGTTGCAGTGTGTCAACAGGCGTCAAGGCTCATTAAGAAACGAATTCTCAGTTAGGCGGATGGGATCTTGCGTTGAACTGGCGCTTGATCACACATGATGTCTGTTAGTGTGACATAGATGGAATTAAAGCACGACTACGTTGCTGCGCGCTGATTGGCTGATTTCCTATCCAATCAGCGCCTGATCGAAGCTTGGAGAACAGGATAGAAAATTCTCGTATTATTAGCTGCATGCTGATTGGTTAAATCTAATCTAGCCGATCACGTGAATTTTCTTCCAGAAGCTTTCTCATGTAAAGGCTATAAATAGACTAGCGTTGTATTTGATTTTGCCTTCTTGCCTTGTCCTTCGCCATCACCTCTGGCTTCTTATTCCTTGCTATTTTGGAATATAATCTTTCCTGTTCAACCGTGTGTTGATTTTTGGGAACTTCTCCAGTGTTTTGTGTCAGAGAATACTAAGCAATAGGATTAAGCCGGGAATTATCTAAGCAAGCGTTACAACAATATCTGTTTATCTTTACGTAGATGTGTTTTTAGAGTTGAAATTATCCTTCGTCTGATTTTTCAGGATTGGAACTTCTACCAGGAGACACGCTTGTTGACTTGGAGTATGCTGATGACATAGTTTTATTCGGTCAAGATGCTGACAAAATGCACAGTCTTCTGACTACCCTAAACAACAATGCAAGCATGTTCGGGATGCGATTCTCCCCGTCGAAATGCAAAGTGTTGCTTCAGGATTGACCCGCCTTGGCATCTGAACTAGTGATAGGAAGTGAAGCAGTTGAGCGTGTCGATCACTTCACTTATTTTGGGAGTCTCACCAGTGCTGATAGTCTGGTGTGTGACGAAATCTCAGCACAGATACGGAAGGCTCGATTGGCTTTTGCCAACTTGCGTCTCTTATGGCCTAGACGAGATATCCGTTTGCTAACTAAAGGACAAGTGTACTTCGCAGTAGTTAGCTCCGTCCTACTTTATAGCTGTGAAACATGGCCAATCAGAGTAGAATATATTCGTAGGTTACTGGTTTCCGATCATAGGTTTCTGCGAAGCATTGCTCGTTTATCCTGGGACAACCGAGTAAGCAATGGTATAGTTAGGGAACGAGTACTAGTTAGGGACGACAGATCAATAGATGAAATATTGAAACTTCATCAGTTGAGGTGGTTGGGACGAGTGATGCGTATGACTACTCACTGAGTGCCTCGTTGAGCTATGTTTTGAGGTGTAGGAGTAGGTTGGAAGAAAGCTAGAGGTGGCCAAACCGAAACATGGCGCGAATCCATGAAGTCATTGACAAGTGGACTGAGTCATATTGGTAAATGTGGACTGCCTGTTAGGGGTCCACGAGACTAGTCACCGATGGTCAGAGACCTTGAACAACATAGCTCAGAATCGTTTGTAATGGTGCAAGTGCATTCATTTATTGTGTTCTCTCAAATTCTAACCCTCTGAATTCTTCGTCATCGCTATCTTTCTCTTTCTAAAGTTATCTCACTGAAGTGTACTTCTGGAATCATATCAGTCAATAAAGTTGACATGGGTTGATGAGTTCCATCCAGCTGATTGTTCCACAGTGATCTGCAATGCTGCAATTCGGTCGATACACGATTGATCCTTACGGAATCTAACCTGTTGATCTAGAAGTTGGGCATCTACAGAGTCCTTCATTCTGTTTAACAACACCCTGTTGAAGACTTTGCCTTGTACTGAGAGAAGAGTAATGCCTCTGTAGTTCTCACATTTGTTGAGATCTCCTTTCTCTGGTATCTTGATGCGGTATCCTTCTTTTCAGTCTGTTGGTATTTGTTCTTCCCTCCAAATCTTACTGACGAGAATGTGGAGTGTCTTTGCAGTTACTGTCATGTCTGGTTTCAGTGCCTCTGCTGGAGTGTTGTCTAGTCCCGTTGCTTTGCCACTCTTGCCTTTTCTGATGGGCATGCTGATCTTCTGAGTTGTTGGTTGGTCAACATTGATTGGGATGTGAGTGTGTGTTTCTTCGATGTTGAGTGGTTTCATTGAGGCTGATCGATGTAAGAATTATTCAGAGTGCTCTATCAACTTGTTTCCCTGTTCTTCAATGTTGGTGATTACGTTCCTTGCTCGCTTTTCACTGGTCTGTGTAGTTTACGATAGTTTCCAGTAAGCTTGTTCGTTGTTTCGTATAGTTGTTTCATGTTTTCTTCTCTTCCAGCTATTTCTACTGTCGTGGATAGATCATCCACAAATTTACGTTTGTTAGCTCTGATGTTTCTCTTCAATTCCATGTTCGATAATGTGTAATCAGTTTATGCCTTGTCATTCTCTGCTCTTATTCGGCTGATGTTGCTACCTTCTTGTTCCTCCCTTCTTCAATCTTATTCAGTGTATCAACATTGGTCCGTCCCTTGTGGCCCAGAACCTCCTGACATGTTGAAGTGATTGCCTCCTTGAACCCTCTCCAATTGTTCTCTATAGTAGTTTCCTCTTCATTGAGTAGATTATGATTTGCTTGAAAGTTATTGCTGGGGGATATCTTGAATTCGTTAGTTCGTTACTAATCCCAACGACAGAGCCTAATAAACTTTTGCTGTGTTGTTTACCCCGTTTTCCGGATGCCTCTTGAGTTTCAGCTTCATTTTGGCTTCTACCAAGTGATTATTTGAAGCTATGTCAGCTCCCCTCTTAGTCGTTACGTCCTGCATCGTCCTTCTGGAATTTCATTGATGCAGATATGGTTGATTCGGTTCTGTGTAGTGTGACCCAACGAAATCCATGTGGCTTTATGTGTGCGATTGTTTACAAATATGGCGCCACCACTGACCAGTTTTTTGGAGTGAAATGGGATTGCGAACTTCCCACCAATTTCATCCCTTTGTTCCAGTCCATGTGTCTCATCATGTCTTTATATCCAGTGTCGTTCATTTCAACCTTGGCATTTAGGTCTCCCATCAGAATGGTCAAATCCTTTGATGAGCATCTGTCGACGATTAACTGAAGCCTCTCGTATAATTGATCTGTGGCGTTTTCATTTTAGTCGTTGGTAGGTGCATAGCATTGGACGACTACATTGTAATACCCGCTTTCTCTGTTTTTGAAGGAGGCTATGATGATTCTAGATCCATGAGATTCCCTTCCCATGACTGCTCTTTCGGGTTTGTTGGACAGCACCACTGCAATTACTTTTGTATGTGAGGCATTTTCCTCTTCATGGACGGAGTACAATAGCATCTATTCTGAAGCTAGTCTTAGTTGTCCAACCTGCGTTCAATGTGTTTCACTGATTCCAAGTACCACCATATCGTATCATTTCATTTCCGCAGTGAATTGAATAGTTCTACTGGCCTCCCACAATGCAAAAACATTCCATGTACCTAAATCAATTGTTACTCTGTTTGTCGGAATGGGCATCGGCCTCGTGACATGTGAAGAAACTTGGCTGTCATCATGAGACGTCATAACTCTTTTGAAAGAAGACCTTCTAACTCTCAGTGTTCAGTTTAAATGATTTGAATTATTTATCCTTTTGAGCGTATTTCTAGAGAGTTCGTGTTCGATATGATGAAGTCGCCTACCCCATGTCCAACCCTTCTTGTTTGTCCTGTCTTGGGACTGGCAGTCACTTCAGAGGAGCTCCAGGTGGAGATATATGTGTATGTATTTATGTTTCATTCGGCATCAGCTTTTAAAATTTGACTATTTTAATGAAGATTTCATGGTATATTGTCATGGTATATACTCACTGAATTAAAGTATAGTTAACATTTTTTTTCTCAATATCTCTGATTATCTCCTTTTATACTTTTCAGCCTTAGTATGTTGTCTCATCTTTCCTAATGGGAAAATATCTATTTTCTATGAGAATGTAAGCTAAACAGTTGAACTATGCACAGAGTTGTTTTAAGAACTGAAATTCATTCTATTACCCAAAATGTTATCTAGTGATTTCTAATGCATTTAGTTTGAATAAACAATTAGTTCCGTCATTAGGCGCATACATATTTCATAAAATTAATGGTAGCTGAACAATAGGATTTGATATAGACTTTTGAGTTTTTTTTTTGTCAGAAGACTACATTTTTATAATCGATCGTAAGCACACTAATTACAATGATAGTAAAATTACAATTATAATGTATGACATTTAAGTAACATCTAATTTGCAATGAAATATTGTAATACAAAAAAGAAAATACAAAGTTTTAAAAAAGAATGTTCAAAACACTAATGACATATGTAAGAATAATTATTATCAAATTTATACAACTAAAACAGAGATGAAGAATTCGTCAGGTAATATTTACTTAGTCATTCCTTATGTTTTAATGATACAAGTAATCATAATAATGATGTTTCAGTTTAATATTACATTTAAAGTAGAATATATCATAGTCAAGTACATAGTATTCCAGCAAATTCTCTTACTTCTCTGATATATCTATCACAAAAAGATTTACACATCCAATTGAAATTTTAGTATGTGTACCGCGGAAACGAGTACACATGGAATGAATAAATAAATAAAACTGTATCAAATCTTATCAAGTTTCTATCGTAAAATACAAATAAATAATTATTGAACTATGAATAAACAACAAATTTATAGAGTATAATCTCTTCTCTTGATTCATTTACTGGTTGTATAATGAAGACTAGCTACAAAAAAAAGCATTTTGATGGTTATGATGTTTGCTTGTTAATCTGGTTCAAGTGAAAAGAATAATTTTATGTCTAATTATGTGATTGATTAGGTCATACATTATGTTACATTAGTTGCATGAAAATTTGAAATCTTTCAATTTTATTTGAATTTTGACAATTGATATAATAGCAAGCTGATATTAGTCGATATTAATTTATCAACACAATCAAATATTATTCACTGTTGTTTACTGAATAGCATCGATTATATTGTTACTGGATTTTGGCAATTACTTTATAAGAATTTAACTGAAATAACTTGACTGATGAATGCTTTGACAATGTTTATATAAATCAATTCATTAATACACTTAGTGTTTTAGTTACTCTAACTAAATGAGCGTATATATATGTGTATAGAAATTTTTAATAATTAAATGTCTAGAATGAAAGCTGTCGTAAGCGAATTTCAAATTTAACACCTTTGTTTTGCTACAATTCAGATTCCGATTGAAATGGAAAATAAACTGGACAATTTATCAATATCTGACGTCTTCAGATATACTGAGAATAATGAACGTAAGCAATACTTTTAGAAATGGTTTTCATAGAAAATAAAAAAAATTTTCTTTTCTGAAAAACTTTATAAACTTTACTGTATTTCATCAAATTACAAATAAAGATATTCTAGAGCAAGTATTCGTTTGTTTCTGACATTCGGATGTTGTTTAATAAGTTACATGTTTATGGTATAAATTTCAGATACAATAAATTAGGAATTGTGTATAGGATTTTGGTTTCTATAGTACATGAAATTATCTAAAGCTATTTATAACTGACCGAATCAAGAACAGCCAGTTATAAACGTAATCTAAAACATAAAATACAACATCAGAAATAAATGTTATTAATCAGCTAAAAAGATTGAACATGAACATGAACACATGAACTAAAGACAGTGAAGAAGATCGGATTCAGAAATGAGAGTATAATTGTTGGCGATCTCGTTGTATCGAAAGAATACCAAGATCGTGTCAAGGGATATAGGCGAAACTATATCGAGCAGGATAACCAAGATAGAAACAACACAAACTGAAAGTATGTGTGCAGAGCACGAATAAACAAACAGTACAGTAAAACAATCACTGGTACAGTTGGTCAAAATAATGAATCTTTCTATTAAACTAATCATGTTCTTTTCATAAAATTGGAGTCACTACAATGTATTATTGAAAACTTTTACAATAAGCTATTAACAGTTGAGTTTTTCTAAATTAGATTACTAGTTCCAAACAGTAATGAAGCATTTCTGCTATTATAAAAATTGCTGGTGAAAATTCTACACCACGATTAGGAACTTATGCATAAACATTACATAATGGCTTCTTTTTTTTCATTCTCTTTGTTTAAGGATCCTTAAAACTTGGTACTATGGTGTACAATCGTATACAACTACCGACATCCTTGATAAAATCTGGCACGTTAATTATGCTTGAACCAAACGAAAGTAAGTAAAGAATATATATATATATATATATATATAGAGAGAGAGAGAGAGAGAGATTGAAGAGTTAAATAATTTCCATGCATCAGCTTAACGTGCTTTCATTTTTATGTCCCCCCTTTTCATGTGAAATCTCAATGATTGAAATAATGGTCAGATTGGCATTCCACAAATTCCAAGCTTCATGTCATTGAAATATGTGTTGTTGTGAACTTAAATAATTTTTAGTACGAATTTCATGTATAGATTTTCTCTTTATTCAAACTAACATTGCTTATTAAACTTACTTACTTACTTACTTACGCCTGTTACCCCCAATGGAGCATAGGCCGCACACCAGTTTTCTCCAACCAACTCTGTCCTGGGCTTCCCTTTCCAGTTCTGTCCAACTTTTGTTCATTCCTCTTACATCTTTCTCTATTTCTCGGTGTAATGTGTTCCTTGGCCTTCCTCTTTTCCTTTTGCCTTGAGGGTTCCATGTGAGGGCTTGTCTTGTGACGCAGACTGGTGCTTTTCGTAGTGTGTGTCCTATCCACTTCCACCGCTTCTTCCTGACTTCCTCCTCCACTGGAATCTGGTTTGTTCTCTCCCACAGTACGCTGTTACTAATGGTGTCTGGCCAACGAATCCGAAGTATTTTGTGAAGACAGCTGTTCATAAATACTTGTATCTTCTGGATGACGGCTTTCGTAGTTCTCCAAGTTTCCGCTCCATACAGTAGAACTGTCTTGACATTTGTATTGAAAATCCTGATTTTGGTTTTGTTTGAAAGTTGTTTGGAGGCTTATTAAACTAGAAACAAACAAACTAGTTATAATTTCGAGTAGAATTTTATTCATTTTAACAAGTTAATGTAATTGTGTCGATCCACTTCAAAAATTAAGATTTTAAGTACATTTAAACTATACAAAAGTCACTGTATCTTATTCTAAACATGAAAATTTATGAATAAAATCGTTACCAATTGTGCATATCCAATTGATGAAACTCTTCCTCAATATCCGATAATACTCAAATAATTTAAAATAGACTTTTTTCCACTTATAAATATAGTAAATGAGTAAATGTGATTGTTTGTGAAATTAAGCTTTCTACCTAACCTTTATACCCTCATTTGAACAGGCATAAAACACTAAACACAATTCACATATCAAAACTACTTACGTAGTGTGATAATATTAGGTTGAATACTTTGACTACACTGTATACACTAGTGATTTGATTGGGCTTGTTAAGCTATCAAAGATAAAGCTTTGCTAGTTTGTGCAGGTTCATTATTTTTCATCTAAGTGAACATTCGATTCGAATAATTCAAATATCACAATCAAAAATAACTTTACAATTACACAACCGTTATTACATCAATGTTGAATAGGTTGTGAAATATTTTTTTTCTTTTTTGCATATGTTTCATTGCTTTTAGTACATACGATTTCCTAAGATTCTTAAGATATTGAATAGATTTTTATGGTTAGAAATCTAAGTAAAGTCGAGATTTTCAGATAGGTGATCTAGTGATATTTCGCTAATTTCAAATAATGTTTTTGCAAGTTAATTTTTTTTTTTTTTTTTTGCGTTTCGACACAGGAATTTCACCATGTAAAGGAACTATTGAAAAAACTGCCACTTCTAAATAGTTATAATAAATAAAAAGTTTCAATCAGTGCATCAGTAAAAATCTTCAACAGCTATTTCAATCGATATTACTTCATATCACTACTTATCATAGTCATTTCATTAGATATATCAATAGTAGCCAACTATACTGTGAAATCTGACAAATTTCAAAGTTAACAGCAGCATAACATAAACTGGTTCATTCCTTCTAAATTCAATGTCATAATGACAGCCTGACAAACTTAGTCAAAGGTAACGTACAGATAAATAAGTACAGTTATGAGCAAACAAGACCTATTTTATCAGTAGTTGGTTTAAAATGGTGTACTCATTTCGTAATAAATTTATTCAAATTAAAACAATAGGATGGATATAAACATAACCTTTACCAGCTTTTGTTTATCTGAATCAATGAAGTATATAAACAAACAGTCATTGCAAGTCCAAAAACTATTAGAATTGACTACCATCTCGTGATGAGTCAACAAATCAAAATTATTAGTGCAATGAAATTTTTTGTTGTTTTGTTTTTTTAATTTCCAAAATTCGATTGTACAACTTATTCAATGCAAATGTTTTATTCATTTCAAAGAATTTTGCTCGAAAGAAACTTCACGTCGAACATGTGCTAAAGCTTCCACATCTCGTGTTACATGCCATTGGTGTAGATCGATCAAAACATGTAGCAATGGTGGTGACATGCACACTGCAATGTGGATTCAAAATAAGTGCCAACCAATACATAAGTACTTTTTCATTCAATAATATTTTCCATTGTTATAACAATTAGATAACACTAGTGAAGCATTTTATTTCTATGTGTATTTAATCAAAATTATTCGTTTCGAAGTAACTCATCCAATACATTTTATATGTTAACAGCCCTTTTTTTTTCTAATAATAAGAATAAATAAGAAATAATTGACTAGATGGATAAATATTCTTGTTAGAACATTTCATTCCGACTGCCATGTATAAGAATGAAAATTAGGCTTTCAATTGTTCGACGTTATATTACCCACTGTTTGAGTAAAAATTTATCTATTCTCAAACAATGAAACTCAAGATATGATTTTTGTTGTACATACGACTGTTTTGTATCTGATAATGCTCAACTGACTGTTTCGCTGATCAAATCCAAAATCTCACGATGCTTAGTAAGAAGAACACAGCCATTGGTGATATATGACTTTATTTAATTCCAAAAATAAATGAAACTAATATGTAAAAATGTTATTTTTTTTTTATGCCACTTGTTCACTGTCAGATTAACATTCAGATTTGTATATAAGTTGAATTGAAAGTATTTAGCATGAGTTAATCAATAAGTTACATATTTGTGACATCATCCAGATCAATTTTCGTCCTGACTAAATTCTGAGCTTTTCATTTGTGCCATATCAATTTTGCTCAAAACCGTAAATTATTACACACCTATTACAGGAAATTACTTACTTACTTACTTTACTTACGCCTGTTACCCCCAATGGAGCATAGGCCGCACACCAGTTTTCTCCAACCAACTCTGTCCTGGGCTTCCCTCTCCAGTGCTGTCCAATGTTTGTTCATTCCTCTCATATCTTTCTCTGTTTCACGGCGTAATGTATTCTTTGGCCTTCCTCTTTTCCTTTTGCCTTGAGGGTTCCATGTGAGGACTTGTCTTGTGACGCAGTTAGGTAGAAGATGGAAGATTCCGTAACAAACAACTGACATTTAATGTCAATTTAAATTGCTTGCTTTTTCAGAATAGATATTATTTCTCTTTTGGCTTATGGATCACAATCGCATCATTAGTTATCATGGTAGACACTTCAAATTCTACATACCTTATTTGTATGTGCAAGTGACACATTGTAAATTAAATCATCTATCTATAAGAATCTTCTTTCTCATCGATTAACAATATATCACAGTAGATATTTCATAAAGCTCATTTCTCTATCATATAAATCTATGGACAAACTAGAAACGAACTAACAGTTAGATTTATTTCAAAATCATAGATACATAGTAACTGATAATAATGAGATTCATTAAATTAACTATTGAGTTTAGCTTAATGAGAAGAAGTTACTTTATTTAAAAAAAAAATATTTCTACATTCATTTACTTTGTTTACACTATGATTATTTTATTTATTTTTAGGAAGAAAAAAACAAACAATCCCATAGAACGGAATTCTTATTCTACCAATTAATCTACAACAACTACTTGAAGAATCTTCAACATATGCTTGTTACAGCATTATGTATTGTAATTAAAATACAGTGTTAATATTTAAAAATAAAATCATCATCAGCAGTTCGGAACAATAATAATAATAATAGTAATTATAAAAGTTTTTCTAAAACGTTGACCAGTGTGAACCACTGAGTATGTATCAAACGTGTTTAAAAATCTCGGTACATGTTACCGACACTTAGATGTCATCATAACTATACATAAGATCTCTTCATGTGTACCATGAATATTCAAAATTGCATCTGGAGTAGGTGTTTTGTATGATGTTCAACAACTCAAAAACTCAATGCTATGAATCTTCTACGAATGTTGTTAATACTATAATATAGATAGCAAATTTTTAGTTTCATCTATCAATGGGACTTTAGCCTAGCTTCTTCTTACCTTAGACCATATGGAATTTAATCATCAGTACAGTGAATCTATGCAATTGGTAAATGTCAAATAAATTTTTCTGGTAGTAAGTTATTGAATAAATAAATGTATACAGAGATTGCAGAATACAATAATCCATTCAGCTAAGTAAATCAAATTAACCTTTCGTAAAACATATAAACAATCAATATAAATACATATTTACGAACATTATAACTTCATTTTGAGAACTCCCTATACTGAAAAACCTCTTTTTTATACGGTCAGTTTTAAATTCTCTTCTCTAAAATCTATATGATAGAACTAGAAATTAGTTTCAGAATTTCAGTGGAGCAAGGTACTTAGGTTGGAGATAGTGCTCGTCTTCCACTCAGATACTAGAACATATTCCAGTGTGGTTCTGCAAGGGTGAGAGAAAAACAGTTAGAAGTTTCATTCTTGAGAATTGAATCGACTCTAATTTCTTCACAAATCCACAGGTGGAATTTTAGGTTGTTTACGGCACTCGTCAGAATCAACCAAGGTTTATGAGTGTTTAACTCTTTAAAATAGTGAAACCTCTTGCTGACCATGGAATTAAGCCGAAACTGTCTGTACAAGGAAATTACATCTTATCCGTACCTTTATCGTGGCCCTAAACTGTTTTTCTCCCATAATCCCAATTTCATTTGAAAATTTCTTTTCTCTCCAATTATTTCCCATCTCCCTATGATTTTATTCATAATTCTTTGTTATATCACATTATTCAGTATAATGAGCTTTCTTATATGTCATCATGTTTATTCATTGTTCGTATGCCCTGTCGGAATTAATACTTAACATGTCATATGTTTATACGATTGTACAGCTTCAAAACAAATTCGTTGACAGACGAGATCTACTCCCTGAACCTCATATTCTTCAGTTTGAAGTGGTTCTATGCTAAAATACTGGACATGCCTATATTTATGTTATGTATCAATTATTGTTAACTTTTGATTTTTATAATAAAATAATAAAGAAACTTATCGTCAAGTAATTTAAACACAACTTAAATATAAACTGCGTGTGTATACAGTCAATAATCTTATGATAAATACTGAAAAAATTTTTAAGCATATCATCCATCTGCAGCTAGTCGATACTTCGTCGAACAGTGAATTCATAGGCATTAGAGCTCGAAAAACGCGTGACGACATATTCCACGCTTTATTCGAAAAATTCCCCCAACCTCTCGAAGCTTCCATCGGCGACTAGATTTTGTTCACGTCTATATTGATGACCTACTGATCGCATCATCAAAAGTAGATGAACATTATCAGCATCTAACTCTTTTATTCCAGCGCCTTTCGGATAAAAGAATAATAGTCAACCCAGACAAGTGTAGACTTGGGAAGCCGGAAATAGAATTCTTGGGTCGCATCAATAAGCAAGAGTGTATTTTACTGTGTGAGGATAAAGTAGGTGCAATAATGAAGTACACTGTACCGCCTGCTCTCAGGGAACTGAAGGCATTTCTCGGTTTGGGTAACTTCTACCGACGTTTCATCCCACACGCGGCAGAACTGTTACGACCATAAACCGACTTGCTTCGCGGCAATCCACACAAGTAAAAACTGAACGATCCCGCACGCACTTCATTTTCAAAGATCAAAACAGCTTTATCTGAAGACATGCTCCTCGCTCATCCTGATCCATTAGCCACGCTTAGTATAGCAGTTGATGGATCAGATATTGCTATAGGAGCCATCATGCGACAGAACATCTGCGTAAGTTGGCGACCACTCGAATTCTCCCCACGACGCCTCACTCCCACGGAGACGAGTTATAGCGCTTTTGGTTGCAAGCTGCTAGTAGCCTACTGTTCCATCAAACATTTTCGGCACGCAGTGAAAAGTCATGACTTCATCTTGTTCACCGACCGTAAGCCTCTAACTCATGCACTGTATGCCCAGTCTGACCACGACTCACCACGAGAGTGCAGATATTTGGACCATATCTTTCAGTTCAAGACAGACCTTCGTCACATTAAAGGCGATTCGAACTATGTATCCAAGTGAATGCAATTACTTTACCGGTGCGTGATCCCCCTGCTAGGGCTGCAGCTCAAGCAAGCGATCCCTCCTATACAAAAGCACGACAAGCCACATCCCTTAAGTGCCGGAGAGTACCCTCCAGTTACTAGCTCAGGTGTATCATAAGTGATAACTCTACTGGTCTTCACCAACCCATCATGCCATCTGCTTATCGTTGCCCCGTCTTCGATGGCCTTAATGGACTGTCTTATCCAGGTATCGCAACCACATCACTGCACGGTACATCTGGCCGTCCACGAATTAAGATATCCGTGAGTAGATAAAGCGATGCTCACAATGTCAATGATCGAAAGTGCACAGGCATGTAGCTGCCCCTATTGGCATGTTCTCTACTCTTGATGCTCGTTTAAATCGTGTTGATATAGAATTTGTGGGACCATTTCCACCATCTCATGATTATGATAATATACTCACGTGCTTCGAACGTTTCACTAGATGGCCTGAAGCTATTTCCATCACGTCTATTACGACGGAGACAGTTGGTCACCGCTTCGTAGAACGATGGATGGCTCTATGCAGTTGTCCCTTAACTGTATCGATCGACCGAGGACAACAATTCGAGCCCTATTTATTGTCCTGACAGACCCGGGTGCTTGGTATGGAGATCATACGCACTACCGCCTACTACCCATCAACAAAAGGTTTAGTTGAACTTAAAGGTTTTCTTCGAGCACACGGAAACAACAATTGGTACGAAGCCTTACTGTCCTCTTAGGTATCAGAGAGAGCTTGAAGACAGATATTCAATGTTCCTTTGCTGAACTTATATACGGCGTGACATTGAGTCTGCCTGGGGAGTTTTTCACACCACAGAGCAGTAGTAATTTTGGTGATTCAGACTTCATCCAACAATTGTCTGAATACATGAAAACACTGCCTCCAGTGTAAACTCGAATACATCATCGATAGGTCGCTCTCCCTCGAGAGTTATCTACCTGCTCACATGTTTTCATACGAGTAGATTCGGTACGCAGACCCTTGCAACAGCATTACGACATACCACGCAGGTGTGGTAATGTATGTAATGAAAACTTACACACTAACAGTGCCAAAACATTTCGATAATTATGGTAACTATCATTATTAAATGAAAGTTTTACCACCAACCCAAGATGGACATAAGTTGGGGCCTAGTATAGGTGATCTGTGTTGATGGTCGGTGCTTATGAAAACTAAATGGGAGTGACTTGACATTCTAGCTTACGTCCAGATTGCGTCTCATGGTTGATACACGACTTGGATTTTGCTAGTTTGATAACCAGGTCACTGGCTTGAATAATTATTCCCAATAGGCAGCAGTGTATAAAAGTACTGATACTTACTTACTTACTTACGCCTGTTACCCCCAATGGAGCATAGGCCGCACACCAGTTTTCTCCAACCAACTCTGTCCTGGGCTTCCCTCTCCAGTTCTGTCCAATGTTTGTTCATTCCTCTTACATCTTTCTCTATTTCTCGGCGTAGTGTGTTCCTTGGCCTTCCTCTTTTCCTTTTGCCTTGAGGGTTCCATGTGAGGACTTGTCTCGTGACGCAGTTAGGTGCTTTTCGTAGTGTGTGTCCTATCCACTTCCAACGCTTCTTCCTGATTTCCCACTCCACTGGGATCTGGTTTGTTCTCTCCCACAGTTCGTTGTTGCTGATGGTGTCTGGCCAACGAATCCGAAGTATTTTGCGTAGACAGCTGATAGTTAACATAAATATGAGAGGGAACTACTGCCTCATGCGTTCGTCCATGGAATACTATTGATCGGTTATCCCTAATGTTGACTAGGCTAGTTGAACTTTTCTCATTTAGAGACCCATTAGATTGATGACTTACCTTGAACCTAATTACATTTCGCTAGCTCTGTTCATCGGTAGATAATTTCGACGAATACATTCAAATAGCTAGCTACATTCAACAATATCTGGTTGGCCTACTCTGCTCCATGGTGTCATGTGTTAGGAAGGATTTGATTTTGACCAATTTGGTCTCGTGTGCTGTTACGGGTATGAGGGCGGTTGTCACTTCACGGCTGCCCACACCGTGGAAGGTTGTATCTTGAGGGACCTGAAAAGGGAGGTAGATTAGTGTTGGTCTTGGAGACCTGAGAGCATGACCGCAGAGTCCAAGGGACAACTGCTTGAGGCCGGTCATGCACGGCTTTTTTAAGAAACGATTTTTGAATGTTAGCTCCACTCTTGAAAGCCCTTAGTGGGCACCCTTACCCAAGGAGACGGAAATCCGTGAGGTAGGGCCGACCTTTTCTAACCATTCCTTCCTTGTGAGAAGGCAGCATCGGTGCAGATGCTGGTTGTCCGAGGGAATCATCTTACTGCTGTCACACCTCTCTGCAGTCAGCAGTACGACTTCGCCTTCACACCTTGAGTAGCTGCTTTTATTCTCATCATTCTTCAATCGATCTGCCCAGCATGGTAGAACCTTGAGGAACATATGTTCCAGCCAGTATAGCTCGGTTGGGTCATCACGACCACCACGTCAAGGTAGCAGCTACAATCTCTTGGTTATTCCATGATCAATAAGTCAACGTATCACAGACACAACACAAGATGACACCATTCTGTTAATGATAAGTGGACGATCAGTCTGTCAGTTGTAACGTAGAACTTCGTGCATACGGATGCTTTGACTAGCAATGGAAATAGTAGTCATCAGAATCTTAGTAGTGACAGCGATAGTAAAGAGACGGAAAGTGTGAGCAGTTCACCTATAGTGACTAGTCGATCAACTTAATCGAATGAGCCTTCTAATGTTTTGACGTCATCGGACCCTGCCGCGAATGTTAAGTTAATTGAGGATACACAAGGTTGTGTAACTGTAAGTGTTCCTACTTCGGTTGACTGTCAGTCAAGTGATGATGAGAAGGAAGCGTCTGATGGTAAATCCAATCTACAGTGTTGCATGATAACGATGCTATTGATGTTCATATGTCTTGTGTCTCTGAAACGGAACATGAAGAACAACAAGTGAGTTTATAGGTTCTGAATTGCGATACTAATGTTGTTCTTTCATGTATCGAGATGCGTTATACAACAGTGGAAGAGTTTTACTCTACGGATGCTAGTGCAGCCAGAAACGACGCGACTTGTCTGACACAACGGAATCATGATGACGATGATTATAATCTGGATGTTACTGATGTGACAAATGAGTTGCCGACGATAACGAATGCTGATCAAACCTCCTCTGTATCAGGAGATGGAGAGTTAGACATTGGTCCCATGTTATGCCACTTAAAGTCTTCGGGAGATGAGGGGATGTCAAAATTGGAGATCCCACCCTTGCATATTATCTATGGGTCAAGAACTTCTGTTTATAAGTCAGCATCACGGACTTCACTGTAACTGCCGTTCGGAGCAAGTGGTGGTGGATTGACGACTCATCAACATGATATGGAATGTAAGTCCCGGATAGAATATGACCAGCTTTACGACGTGTTGTACATGTTCATATGGGTTAATTGGATAAGGTTTATAATACCGTTAGGTCATGCTACGATAGATAGGGGAATCAAGGGCCTGATGGGAAGGTACAGGTACCTAGTTAGCTTGATAGGTCATATCCATGTTGGAGGACGGGTAGGCGTACTGCTGTAAGTCCTACTCGTTCTTCCGGTGTGGATTAGGGGATAAGAGTTAACCCTAAATTGAAGTGTCAGTAAGCGCTTGTCTTTTGCATGGAGGGATTTTGCGGGCCGGTGTAGACGTCAACAGTATGTCAGGGAAAGTTAAGGGATTTCTTAATGTTAAATATAGTGCCACGTTAAGAAATTCGTCAAGAGACTAGGTTAGGTTTTTAGGCATAAGCATGTTCATGTTCTTTCGATGAATCCCCGAGAATTACGATCAGCATTGTAGAATCTTTTTTGAATGTTTTGTTTTTTGGAAAATCCCTCCATGTATATATATTTGTGTTATGATATGACTGACTGTTTCTGTTGACATTTTGGTACTCTATTTGATTCCATTTTGAGATTTTATCATTGTATATTGTTATTATTTCCATATTTCGTACTTATATTGAAGTTTTTATGTTTGCTTCCGAACTGTACACATGTTGTTTAAATTCGATAATTAATATGGCTACAGCCATATTTGGATTTGATACCGTGGCAGTTAATACTATCACTTATTCTTTTGGATTCGGATACCCATCAGGGTAATTTGGACTTGGAAGGTGTATTAATTGTCAGGTAATTGTTTGTATTTCCATTTTATTATAAAGATAGACCGCTTTCTCCCAGAATTGTTGTGCTTTGATATTGGATCGGGGGTTAGCGCGTTCGACGTACAGCTACTGGAATCAAAGTGAACTGCTAGGGTAGAAAATTCATCTACAGCATTTCTTAAACTGAAATGCGTAAACTCACAGAGTCCGAAACTACTGACAGTAATTGTTTCAGAGATGTTGTGGACAGCTTTGTGAACTCGGCTATTAGTTTAGGCCAAGTAGATTTTCTAAAAGACAGCTCAAATTTCAAGGTGGCTAGCAGGTCGTGGAAGCAAGGCTACTGGTCAAAATTACATACGGCATTTATTCAAGTCAGCAGTAGTCACTAATTGGTCATCTTTTTGGGAAACGTATGCGAATGAGACGATCGTGGGATGCTGATGTCCGGATGATTCCGAAATCTATCTCAATATGGGCTTCTCTCCTGGCCAGTCCCACTGTTTCTTCCGTTTACAGTCTGTAGATTGGAGATTCGCTCTTGTGAATAATCGTTGCAGTCATTTTTGAATATCAACGGGATAGCAAAGATTTTCCTCTAATTGATGATGTATAAAAGCTGTCTCCATCCACTAAATAATGCTATCGTCAAAAAGTGGCGAATGGTGAACTTACGAAATCTTTATTTTAACAGTCGTTTTTTGCCTATTGAGCCTACACGGTTCCCTGCAGTTCCTTCAAAGTTTGCTATAGATGATCATAATTAGGTATTAGAAGATAGTTGATAGTGGTTCAGAGATTATGAATTTCATTTTTTATCGATCATAGTGTTCTGAAACTTAACAAATCTCGAACACTGGTGTTCTGGTGTTCTTCATTGAAAATTACAATCACTTTGTTTACGAAGTTGTTTCGGTATGAAACTAGACCGCTTCACCCTTATTGTAGTGAATTGCATAGAAAATATTTTCCGAAAAAGCATCACTGTTGTAGAGCCGTAATGTAATTCAATAATGGGAAATATTCAGTCAGACCCATGTCAGTCTATCAGGTCTTCACGTCTGTAGATGACTCTTTTGGGTGAAACAAGTTTCGGAAAAATCACTGGTAATCTTAGAAGGCATAATCTACACCCCTTTAATCTAGTGTCTCAGACGCAGTCAAACCATTGGTGTGTTTTATATATAATCAGTGTTGAGGAGCATGCGATCTAAATTGGTTGGTAGTTGTAAAGGGCGCGTAGCACGTCATACCAAACAATGGTAGGGTGCGTATGAGTGATTAACAGCCTTCAGCTAGAATGTGTCCAGTAAACCTATGAGGTCGTCATCAATGTTGAAGAGGTGGAGATCTTTTTATCATTGTGATTTACTTACAGTCAACAACTACACCTGTTATTTGAACGTAAATATGCGCCAGATGACTCTGAATTGGAATCCGATGCATGTGGTGCACTCAGACGGAAAATGTAGACTAGATACATATGGTATGTTGTTTACTTTGTATTTGTAATGTTCCAACAACGACTAGATCTAACTCAACTTCTTTGTGCTGAAAGCTGCCATTTTGTAGATTATATAACCACGTATGAATAACAGTTGAAGGTCAAAAATCACAAGGCAGAAACATTTCATATTTGAAGCAATCGAAAGGTGACGTCCTGTCTGTAAATGCATTTTGCTTTCCATCCGTTAGTTTTACTCTTAACGATAAATTGTTTAATGACTGAATCTTCCCACTAAGCATTTACGAATCACTAAATGCAGGTGTCCTCACGTAGCTCTCAACAGGTATTTTTCATAAAGACAGTCAAGTCCCATCATCCCAAATTTTAGGCTGTCATCAACCACATGTCCATCTCAGAAGGTGGACCTACATCTGCTTGTGCTACCTAGCATCACTGACTGCGAAAGCTGATCATGATTATACTTAAAAAGAGTGGGAATATGACACCACTGTTAAATTTCCTTACAACACAATTTGTATCTGTTTCGGTCGACTTACAGAAATAGTGTTTTACCTCGAATCAGATCTGACTGTTTCTGATCAGTAAGTCGTATGAACTAGCACACGAATGCGACATTGTGAAACTTAAATTAGCTGTAACATGTAAAATTTACCAGGAACTTTGTTGGGGTTCAGCTCTTGAAAGATACCAATCGGACACTAACACATAACTGAAAGCACACTGAAACAGCAAGAAGCAACCGAACACCTGGAACCGTACCGTAAGAACAAGAATCGAGAGCAAAGAAATCAACTGTTTTACACTAGCTCGTGAAAAAGGTATTGGATACTGGAAGAGCAAGGAAATCAATAAGTTAATCCTACTTCGTGTGAAAGGTAATGGATTCTAGGCGAAAATCTCCTCTACTGACAGCTGAAGTGAAATTAATCTAAGTAACTCTAGAGATGTCTTGGGTATAGGTAGATTAGCAAAGTAGAAACGCAAAAAACATATCAACACCAGTCCACTTTAAAAATTGCGGCTGTTTTTCAAAATCATTTAAGTTAGTATGCCCATGAATGTCTCATTATTTTGATTACTGGTTATTTGATTGTTCCTTTCAGCCTTTCATAGTGGCCGACTGAGTTGAAATGCTGATGGAAGTTGAAGGGGATTGGTTATTGTGAGTTCTGCATCAGTGTAATTTGGTTCCGGGGACCTTGTAACGATAAACCAATTGGAAGAGCTACCTCACTCCATCACTGAAATTATTGGCTTTAAAACACTAGCCTTGGCGTGTGTTTAAAAATCCTACCAGTTTATTTTTACGTTACCTTACATCTTTATTCCAAATTATTAATTTCTCACAGATCTTGTGCTGTTTTCGAGGAAATTTCGTCACCGCGTCATTTGGTGTGATGGTCCACTTCAATTACTACTAAAAAACAGCTGTTATACATTAGAACATGTTAAAAGGATATTTTAAAAGTGTTGTAGATCTAGTGAAGTAAGCTGTGGTGTTTTAATCCTTCTATCTATTAAATTTCAGCAATCTGACTGAACCAGCTTCTGGTGACAGTGCGGAAGTACTTGGGGGAGGAAATAAAGACCAGTAAGTGTCAATGTTATGACGTCGACCATTCAGGAGTAATGCTAGTTCCGAAGAACCCCAAACAACTGGTTGTGTTATCAGTTCGCAGAACAGCGAGAATTCAGAATCAAGTAGTTTACTCAGTCGGCTTCCCAACCTGCTAGCAGCAAGTGGTGAAGTAAGAACTTTGTTAACTTCCGCATAAATGACTAAGTATGCTAGTTGTGTCTTGACTAGGGTTTTTTTGATGTAAACTTGTCTGTATTTCGAAAGTAGTTGTTTTTTCACGTTTGGTAAACCACGGAACTGTCCTGGATAGCTGGAAGCTGTTGCCTATCACACCAATCTTCAAGTGAACCTTCAAGGTACCAGCTGGTAGCATTTTCACTGTCCTCAAAAGTTATGGCGTCCTTGATATGCTAAGGTCTTTCGACTGCTTGTTGGCCATAAAAATATTTTCACTGAAGCAATACGGTTTAATGTAGGAGTACTCATGTATATACAACTTGAGGTGAACAGATAAATAATCATCGTTGATCTTAAGTGGAAGGTTGGTGTGATATACCTTCTATTATCAAAAGCTTTCGAAAGGTTCAGTCATATATGTCTCACCAATAAGTTTATACTGGTCAAGTCACCCGCAGTAGATTAGATTACTCCATTCCTAAGGTCAGGTTAGACTTTATTTTTACCCAGGCTACAGAATGTCTTATTGGAGTCCCTCAGGGTTCAGTATTGGGTCCTTTTCTATTCCTAATCTATATAAATGCTCTTTCTCGGTGTCGCTTGAGTCATTATTTTAGATGACGATGATAAACCTTATGAAGACCTCTTTTAAGCACTGTATCCTTTCCTATTAGAGTACAGGTGTCTCATATATAACCTGGGGGCATCGGTGATCCATTACTTTCAGATTCGAAAGCTCGTTAAGTAAAAGATATTCTATCTACAATCATTTGAGCCATTTTATATAGTCTCAGACATTGTCGAGAGGAATTAACAGAATGATTATTCGTTGGGGTCTACTTTCTAACAAAAAGTAAAGTTTTAATCTTTCCAGGATGGTAGCTTCGTCTCACAATATACTAAGTACATAACTTAAAACTACTGTAACGTGCAATAATATATACCGGGCAGTTTCTGGACTCAAACCTTCAGTCCGCTAATCTTCTGGATGATCTATTCAAGGTTTTTGACAGGAATAGTCTATCAAACATTTAAAATGGAATACAAGTGATTCTTAATTCCAGTATCAAACGAGTTAATGAGTTTTCAATTAACACCAATTCAGTGTAACGTTAGGTAGTTACCTGAGCTTATCATAATATGATCAAGAAAATATTAATTCGAAGCCCTAACGTGTCTCGCTTTGCTTGTATGTACGGGTGTCCATAAAGGAATAGGAAAATAACGGAACCGTAATAAGTATTGGTTGACGTTACCTATTAAAGTAAACATTTGCAATCGGGAAAAAATCTTTCTAAAAAGATATGAGAATTGTTTTCAGGTGAACGAAAAAACACATGCTTTATGTTTTGCTTTTTATCTTTGTATCCTTCCGCTTTTATAATATAACTCAAGTTCCAAAGAACATATGCCATAAAGTAGGACGGAATTAGTTTCTTGTATTTCGAAAATGTAACCTGATGACAAGTAGACATTATGACCGTAAATTTAATTTCATTGTCCCCTGATTAACATCTATCTGGTCTTCATGTTTACTTTTCGATCAGAAGCAGTCTTAATCTTCTAAGACGTTAATCAATCAATCAAAAGCAACGTAGAACTTCGTACGTAAGTACATCAGTTCATTTTGCCATAACACATTAGCACAGAGATGTAATTGTCAATTCAAATCCAACAGTAGTAGCGGTAGTTAAGGTATTAGCAATAGTCGGAGAGGTTAGGATTAGAAGATATTATTCAAGAACGGGACAGTAAGGATTCGGAAAGATAGGGACACTTGCTGATGCCTCTTCGTCATATCTGCCTACGCTACCAATGACTGCAGTTCAGACGAAGTGAAACATGAGTTTTACAGAAAGCTTTCGGACCTCCTCCAAAACGTTAGGCGCTCTGATATAGTAATAATGGCTGGTGACTTTAATGCTCAAGTAGGTAGAGTAAGTGAAAATGAAAGACACCTGGGTGGATCTTATGGTGTCGCGGCTCAGAGCACAGACAATTGTTATGAACTCAGACAGTTTGATATCCACACGAATAAGGCGGATTACCTTATAATTATCCATTTATGTATTTTAACACAAACGATGTAAGTCCTCCGAATCTTTATGAAGTTGAGAATGTTATAGGAAATCTAAAACGAGGTAGAGCAGCGGGTCCTGATAAGTTTACTCCTGATAGTTTTAGGATGGTGGCCCAGTTTTAGCAGCTAGATTGACTCAGATCTTAGGTAGAATCTGGGAACTGGGTGTAAACCCATCTGACTGGTCTCAATCACTGATTGTTCCAGTTTATAAGAAAGGACAAAAGCTCTCTTGTGACAATTACAGAGAAATAAGTCTAACTAATATAGTTTCTAAAATGTTGGCCTCAATAATACTTCGACGCCTAACTAGTGCTCGTGAAGAGCAGACTATAGAAAACCAGGCTGGTTCTCGACCTGAACGTGGCTGCATAGACCACATCTTCACACTACGACAGGTCCTGGAACACAAACACACATTTAGGCTTCCGACGATAGTTATCTTCCAGGACCTTAAGGCGGCATTTGACTCAGTGGATCGTGAGGCTCTGTCGCAGTGTCTGTCATTGAAACGTGTACTAAAGAAGTACACTAACCTTATACAAGCTCTCTACTCTAAAACTACTGGTCGGGTGAGAGCTTATGACGATCTGTCATCAGAATTCTTTACTTCAAGTGGTGTCCGTTAGAAATGTCCCCACTCTCTCCATTCTTATCAAACTTTGTCGTAGATGTGTTTTTAGAGTTAAAATTATCCTTCGTCTGATTTTTCAGGATTGGAACTTCGACCAGGAGACACGCTTGTTGACTTGGAGTATGCTGATGACATAGTTTTATTCGGTCAAGATGCTGACAAAATGCACAGTCTTCTGACTACCCTAAACAACAATGCAAGCATGTTCGGGATGCGATTCTCCCCGTCGAAATGCAAAGTGTTGCTTCAGGATTGACCCGCCTTGGCATCTGAACTAGTGATAGGAAGTGAAGCAGTTGAGCGTGTCGATCACTTCACTTATTTTGGGAGTCTCACCAGTGCTGATAGTCTGGTGTGTGACGAAATCTCAGCACAGATACGGAAGGCTCAATTGGCTTTTGCCAACTTGCGTCTCTTATGGCCTAGACGAGATATCCGTTTGCCAACTGAATGACAAGTGTATTTCGCAGCAGTTAGCTCCGTCCTACTTTATAGCTGTGAAACATGGCCAATCAGAGTAGAAGATATTCGTAGGTTACTGGTTTTCGATCATAGGTTTCTGCGAAGCATTGCTCGTTTATCCTGGGACAACCGAATAAGCAATGGTATAGTTAGGAAACGAGCACTAGGTAGGGACGACAGATCAATAGATGAAATATTGAAACTTTAACAGTTGAGGTGGTTGGGACAAGTGATGCGTATGACTACTCACTGAGTGCCTCGTCCAGCTGTGTTTTGAGGTGTAGGAGTAGGTTGGAAGAAAGCTAGGGGTGGCCAAACCAAAACATGGCAGAAATCTATGAAGTCACTGACAAGTGGACTGTGTCATGTCGGTAGATGTGGACTGCCTGTTTGGGGTCCGCGAGACCAAAGTCACCGATGGTTAGAGACTTTGTATAACAAAGCTCAGAATTGGTTGTAATGTCGCAGGTGCATTCATGTAAGGTATTTGTATATGGGGTCTTCACGAACTCCCTCATTCAGAAAACAATCCTGAACAACAGTCTTGTACAACGACGCAAATGCCTATCTGATGTCAGGAAACAGTGGTTGTTGGTCTGCAATATGTATGTCGGTGTTCTAACATTTTGCAATTTTTAAGAGTATGATAAATGTGTAACCAAACAGAATGGAAGTCAGCCTGTTCCCTTCAAGTCAATCTTTAAAGGGTTTTGATCAATCTGTGAAGTATGATGGAAACCGGTAATTTGTAAGCGATCGAAAGCAGACTTATTCCTTGAAGATTATCGCATAAGTGTTGTAAAACTTTTTAAACAAATGACGGTTATCGCCTTATTTTGGTATACTGCTTCCACAACCAGAAGCTCACCCTTAAAGAGGGGCGAGGAACATCACCAAGATCTAGTAGTTTGTGGAGCCTTGTAAGTTCAAGTTCCTTGCACCATGTGTGATTACCTGATATTAGACTAAGCAAGATGTTTTCTGTTCCTACTAACATGATACATTGCCGTTGTGGAGTCTAAAAACTTTTTCGTTAGTCTATTTTTATAAATATTTAATAATGAACATATTATTTTTACACATTTTAGAATTCTATGTTATACTATGTGAACTCATTCGCATCTATGGGGATGTAAGTTAGATTTTTACTAAGTATTGTTTCTGTACACTAGAAATTCTAGTGAGGAACATGAAAAACAAGTCAGTCAAGAATCTGAAAAATCATTAGTTATAACCAAAGATATTTCGAAGATTCAAGTGTATGTTGGACTAATTCATTTCTATTCCAATCTAATATTATATCATTTAGATCTGAAAATACTGATGTATCAGTGTCACAAGAAGATAACACATTGATAACTGACGATATGAATTCAGATAGGACGGATGGATTTTCAGCTAAAACTTCACGTGTAGGTTTATGATACTAAAAATTAGATATATGTTTTGTAAAATTATTCTCAGCACTCTTTTTTATGTAAACTTGAATATTTATTCATTGCTGAAATATTTCCCATTTCATTACTCTTACTGCGGTAAATATTAATCGTAGTCATTAGTTTAAACGTCCTATGACGTCGACTACAGAGTTCACACTGATTTACACTTATGATCCGGTTGATGAAGTCTATCAACAATATCAACAAATAGATATGGCGCACAGTCAGTCAATTAGACGTAGAACTTCGTTCATGAGTTGCCGTACCGCATCTGCACAGAGACGCAACTGTCAGTTCAAATCTCATAGTGGTAGAGATAGTAAAAGTATTAGCAGTAATCGAGAAGATTAGGGTTCGAAGATATGACTCGAGAAGTATAGTTCAGTGAGATAACTTTAGAAAGAGAAAGATAGAGATGATGAGGAATTCTGAAGCTTAGGAATTGAGAGAACACAATAAATGAATGCACCTGCGCCATTACAACCAATTCTGAGCTATGTTATTCAAGGTCCGAAAGCTTTCTGTAAAACTCATGTTTTACTTCGTCTGAACTGCAGTCATTGGTAGCGTAGGCAGATATGACGAAGAGGCATCAGCAAGTGTCCCTAACTTTCCGAATCCTTACTGTCCCGTTCAGTCGGACAGCGCACAAGTGTCTATCTACTGGTATTCAGTTTAAGAGAGCTAGTTCTGCTCTAGGATTCTATGCTATACCTACACAAGCGAGACTCCGAGAAGCAGAATCAGTGCTTCTTTATTTTGACAAGGTGAAATTAAAATAATTATTTTACTAGGATCTTGTATGCACTTTTCCGAGACGGAGCAGACATCGATAGCGTGGGATTCCTAAGCTCTAGCTAAGGAAGCCTGTTGTCCTATTTAACACAATGTTCGGACAGTGAAAGCTTCAACATGTAGTTTAGAACGGGGTTTCAGGAGACCAGGAATAACATTTCGTGAGCTCGCATGGTTTGCGTTTGAGGAACAGGGTGATAAATGAATGTGCGAAGCGTTAGTTATGGAGAGAAGAGAGATATTAGGAGGTGTAGGAAGAACTTGATTTTGACCAATTTTGACCAGTTTGGTCTCGTGTGCTGTTATGGGTATGATGGTGGATGTCACTTCCCGCTGCCCACACCGTGGAAGGTTGTATCTTGAGGGACCTGAAAAGGAAGGTAGATTAGTGACGCTCCTAGAGACCTGAGAGCATGACCGCAGAGCCGAAGGGAAAACTGCTTGAGGCCAGTCATGCACGGCTTTTTTATGAGATTTTGAAGTGTTAAATAGGTTTTAACGCCGGATATGTAAGTCCATGATGTATTGTATGGTGTGCCTTCTTTAGGGTCCACCTTTTCTAACCCTTTTA
This sequence comes from Schistosoma turkestanicum, assembly GCA_944470395.2. Classification (NCBI taxonomy): domain Eukaryota; kingdom Metazoa; phylum Platyhelminthes; class Trematoda; order Strigeidida; family Schistosomatidae; genus Schistosoma; species Schistosoma turkestanicum. The sequence continues at coordinate 57,084,434 of OX103979.1, forward strand.
CTCCTTGTGAGAAGGCAGCATCGCTGCAGATGCTGGTCGTCTGAGGGAAACACCTTGCTGCTGTCACACCTCTCTGCAGTCAGCAATACGACGTCGCCCTCAGACCTTGAGTATCTGCTTTTAGACTCATCGTTCTCCAATTGACCTACCTGACATGTTAGAATCTAGAAGAACTTATGTTCCAGTCAATATAGCTTGGTCGGTTCATCACGATAGGCAGGCTCGACCACCACGTCAAGGTAGCAGCTACGGTCGGGAGATTAGGCTTACAGATTCAATCGGTAGATTGCATAAGACTGAACTGTTGTGATTGAGTTTACAATTAGATGTATCAGCCGTGTACATTCAAGGGTATGGAATGACAGTGGTTACACCATTTCAAAGTGTAGCATTTACGATAGAGCTTCTAAATTGATAATTATTAACTAAGTGAACATAGTTAAAATCTGCAAATAAAAATGCCTGTGTGAAGTAAGTCAAGGTAGCATAATAGTAAAGTTATATGCGTTGTGGGATGATGGACTCTACATTATTTGCCGTAGAAGAAACCTTTATCAGCGTAAGCCACAAAACTTACACTTTATTTGTTGAATACACTGAATTTATTTAAGAATAATTTCGTCAAAGATAATTTTATTGGCAACCCTTACAGTAATGATGAAGACCAATCAGGTCAGTCAGTCAGATGCAACGTAGAACTTCGTACGTAAGTACATCAGTTCATGTTGCCATACCATATCAGCACAGAGATATAATTGTCAATTCAAATCCAATAGTAGTAGAGGTAGTAAAGGTATTAGAAGTAATCGGAGAGGTTAGGATTAGAACATATTATTCAAGAAGTATGATTCAGTGAGATAAGTTTAGAAAGTCAAAACTAGAGGTGTTGAAGAACCCAGAAGATTAGGATTTGAGACAACACAGAGAATAAATGCACTGGCGCCATTGCAAACGGTTTTGAGCCATGTCATTCAAAAGCGTTATGATAATACTAATTAGTTAAATTAGTGAACAAACAAAAAACAATTAGATAAACGATTACTAAATTCCAATCAGGTTACTGAAGTAGATTGGAAAATGCAATCAGACTTAACTGTAGATCTGTTTTCGAGGAATAGTTTATTTCCTACTAAGTAACTCTCTAAATAAATGCAACAGCACAGTGAGCACTGTCTGTGATTTGTTAACATTATTCCTAACATTTGAAAGACCCTGAACTTCTGCAAACACTGTTAGAAAACCGTGTTATTTGAGGTATAAATATTTCCCATTTGTTCATAAGCATCAGCCTCGCCTTCACCTTAGTTTTGATGTTTAGATGGTGGATATACTTATTCTATGCCAGTCGTTTTCTCAGCTAAGAAAATAGTAAAGAGGTAGCACTAGTTTGCTGAGAATAAGAGTTATTAAACGCTTACTTTTCACAAACCTTCTCTTCACTTGACACCTTATTTAGCTATTCTACGAACGCGTATAGCAATGAAACTTGTCCCATTCAAAGTTGGCACTCTAAGACCGATCAGAAAACAAAGAGCTTAACAGACTACGTATGTGCCGTACGTGCCGTATGCTCAATTACAACCTGCCTCGATAGGCGATTGTTTGCTGTAAGAGTAGGCTGAAGGAAAGGGGGCAGCCAAACCAGAAGTCGGTATTACTCCACAAGGTTATTGCCTAACTGAACTACTTATGTGGACACAAATTACATTGTTGAAGTCCGCACAAATGTCGTAACTGATGTGTAAAGACTGATCAACCTAACTCAGAATCCATTATTTTTTGAATTTCAAACTCATACCTTTTTCAACATCGAATATTTTCGGCTACTTCTGATACTGTTACAACTTTGGTGGAGTTTCGACTCTCAAATGTGAATTTTCACCATCTCAACGTTACTACTACTACTACCACTCTGGGAATTGGATAACTTTATCTCTCTGTTCTGATGTGCTTTTGTAACTTGAACGGGTGTATACATGTATAGCGTCTCACGTTGCATATGGCTAACTGACTGTCTTTCCGTCCCGTCCCATACTTCTCATTTTATTGATTTTTTCTATGTGCCTACTTTGGATGTAGCTATTTAAGCATATACAGATTGTATGTTGGTAATGCCAGACTAACAGCTAAATTTGATTGGTGATTGTGTAAAACGAATCTACTCTGATCTCTTGTGATTTCTTAATTCATGTTAACTAGTAATCTCAATGCGTACATTTAATTATACTATTCATTTCAAAATGATGTTACCAGTGCAGTAAAAAGTATTTTCATAGCTTTCACGATGCTTCTTATTGTGTTTTGGAGTTCTAACTCAGTGCTTTCATCGTCTGACTCAGCCGCTTGGTCGCAGATCCTAGTCGCACCATAATCATTGAAATTTAGACCAAACAACAATGTTGTCCGTGCTCAAAAAACAAATTTTGATTAAAGCTTTAGGATTTTTCACTAGCAGAACTTCTGATTCAACAGAAAACACACTTTCGAAATCCTTTTAATCGACTGCACGTTTATAGCCTCTTTCAAAGAAGTTTCCCGATGCCTTCTCGTGATAAGGTCTTCACACTAATTATAGCTCTTAAACTGTGTCTAAAGGAAATAAATAGTGCAAATTAGGCAAACGCTGGTTCCGAACCGGTGATGTAAATTGGTTCCAAGATTCTGAGGAAACTAATGATAATGTAAACTTACTCCAGTTATCATGACTTTGAATGTCCTAACTATACTCCACTTCCTTGCGAGCTAGACCTTTGTATCTAGAGCTCAGGAGAGTGGCGTGTTTTCGTGGCAAGCTGCCTCCCTTCGCGACATTTGCCGAATAACTACAGCCTTCGCGCTATTGATGATGACTACCAGTGAATACAATAAAAATTACGAACTGGTCTCAATCCAGGAGACTGGATCGATGGGCAGAACACTTTAAGGATCAGTTCAACTGGCCACGAGCCACTCTTCGGTTACCCACGATCTCCAGTCATCCTGAAGGGCAAATCGACCTAAGTCCCCCTAGTCTTAATGACGTTGAGAAAGCGTTAGGAAATCTGAGGCGAGGGCGAGCTGCAGGTCCTGATAGACTGACCCCTGAGATATTTAAGGATGGTGGTCCAGTTTTATCTGCTAGGTTGACTGAGATCTAAGGTAGAATCTGGGAACTGGACGCAATCCCATCCGACTGGTCTTAAACCTTGATTGTCCCAATCTATAAGAAAGGACAAAAGTCTTCTTGTGACAATCACAGGGGAATAAGTCTAACTAATATAGTATCTAAAATACTGGCCTCAATAATACTTCGACGCTTAACGAAAGCTCGTGAAGAGCAGACTCGAGAAAACCAGTCCGGTTTTCGACCTGGACGTGGCTGTGTAGACCACGTCTTCACACTCAGACAGGTCCTGGACCATAGACACACATTTAGGCGTCCTACAATAGTTGTTTTCCCAGACCTTAAGGCGGCATTTGACTCAGTGGATCGTAAGGTTCTGTGGCAGTGTCTGTCATTGAAAGATGTACCAAAGAAGTGCAATAACCTTATACACGCTCTTTACTCGAACACCACTGGTCGAGTGAGAGCTTATGGCGAACTGTCACCGGAATTCTCTACATCAAGTGGTGTCCGTCAGGGATGTCCACTTTCTCCATTTTTGTTTAATTTTATCATAGACATGCTCCTAGAAATAACATTATCCTCGTCTGAAGTTTCAGGAGTAAACCTTCTATCAGGTGGCTCGCTTATTGACTTAGAATATGCCGATGACATTGTCCTACTTGGTGAAGACACTGACAAAATGCAGAGTCTTCTGACTACCCTAAGCAACAATGCAAGCATGTTCGGGATGCGATTCTCCCCGTCGAAATGCAAAATGTTGCTTCAAGAGTGGGTTTTATCGGTACCTGAACTAGTGATAGGGAGTGAAGTAGTCGAACGTGTAGACTGCTTCACTTATCTTGGGAGTCTCATCAGTGCTGATGGCCTGGTGACTGACGAAATCTCAGCCCGGATACAGAAGGCTCGATTGGCTTTTGCCAACCTGCGTCACTTATGGTGTAGACGAGATATCCGTTTGCTGACCAAAGGACAAGTGTACTGCTCAGTAGTTCGCTCCGTCCTACTTTATGGCTGTGAAACATGGCCAGTCAGAGTAGAAGATATTCGTAGGTTACTGGTTTTCGACCATAGGTGTCTTCGAAGCATTACTCGTTTATCCTGGGACAACCGAGTGAGCAACGCTGTTATTAGGAATCGGGTGCTATGTAAGAATGGCAGATCAATAGATGAAGTATTGAAACTTCACCAGTTGAGGTGGTCGGGACAAGTGTTACGTATGCCCAACCACCGACTGCCTCGTCGAGCCTTGTTTTGTAGTGTAGGCGTAGGTTGGAAGAAAGTTAGGGGCGGCCAGACCAAAACATGGCATAAATCCATGAAGTCATTGACGAGTGGACTTAGCCATGTTGGTAATTGTCGACTACCTGGTTGGGGTCCGCGAGATGATAATAATCGATGGTTAGAGACCTTGAATGACATGGCCGAAAATCGTTCGCAATGGCGCCAGTGCATTTATTCTTTGTTTTCTCTCAAATGCTAATCTTCTGGATTCTTCAACCCCTCTAGTTTCGACTCTCTAAACTTTTCTCACTGAATCATACTTCTTGAATAGTATCTTCTTAACCTCTCCGACTACTTCTAATTCCCTTACTATCTCTTCTACTATTGGATTTGAATTGACGATTACTTCTATGTGCTGATGTGGTATGGCAACATGAACTGATGTACTTACGTACGAAGTTCTACGTTGCATCTGACTGACGAACTGGTCTTATCTTTTTAAACCGACAACGTAAAGTCTTTTTTTCTTATTGTTCCATTTTATGAATCTTATTGATTGACTCTTCAAATCCATTTTATTTTCAGTTTATATCGTGTTTAACAGTGTGAAGCAAACACTTCTATCACATACTTTATAGATTCACTTCTCTATTTCTCTATAGATAATTCACCCGATAAGGTTTTATGAAGGGGAATTCGTGTTTCTTCGCTCATTTCATTTTCTTCAGTCTTATCACATTTACCTGTGTATCAAACAGCTCTATGCTTCCGTACTGTATTGCAATGGTCAAATTTTATAATTTGTCACAAGAAAAGTACCAATGCATAGTTACCCTTCACAATTGCTAAAATTTGTCTTTGATTGTTTAAAAATTAAAAGCAAGGAAAAATCAGCATACTTCTTTCTTTCTTTATCTGTGTTTATTACTTCTGAAATACAGATTTTTTGGTTTATGCAACATTGCAAAACGTATTGTTTTCATACTAAGAAATTGATTTATTTACAGAGAGGCCTGATGTGTGAATAATTAATGTTATTTATATTTATTTGCGAATTACATATCATCAATAAATCGATGCTAGTTAAATGAATTGATTTCTTAAAATAATTATGCTTAATGAATTTATTCTTGACAACTCGATCCATTAATGATTGTCTCTTATCAACTCTATTTTCTATTTATATTATTTTTATTCAAGGTTTGGGAACTGATTAAAAAAGATTTTAATGAAGTTGTTCATTCTGTCTCAGAACCGAAAGATGCTGTCTATCGTACTGCTTCATCAGTTCGTGATCGTATCACAGCTGCTGCAAATACAGTAAAAAATTTAAATCCGAATGAATTTTTATTGCCTGACAATGAGACGAAAACTGATCAACAACTTACGAACACTGCAAATGTTGTTGATGATGGTGAGAAAAAGAGTAAAATTAAAACTTTGTGTTACCGAATTACTTTGATTAAAATCGAGTTTTGTATAATTGATTGTTGTTCAAGATTATGAAAACATTATTTTAAACTCCAGTAGAGAATAGAATTGATCATAGGGTTGTACTAAACAATAGTTACTTTTGTTTACAGTGACTTCAAATTCAGTGTAGAATTATAAAATATTTATAATGAAGTACAAATTTTTAGGGTTCACTTACTTTTCTTACTGACTGATATATTTTAGTTTGTAATCTACATTGTAATTGCGAATGCGTAATAGTTATTCAATAGATATCAAACAGTTTTCTTATTTTAAACGAACTGTTCCCAGTAAATTGATATTTTTTTATCAAAATCTTGACTAGAGAATAATAGCATTCCTAGTAACATTAGTGTAACGTGTATGACCGATAGATATTCGGCTGTAAATTGACTGACTTATCTGGCATCGATTAGTTTGAAAGTTATCAATATTATCCGCTTTCACAAATTTAAATAGATGAAGCAGGATTCGAATCAGCTACTTATTGGCTAAAAATTGAACGTTTTGACCATAGCCACCACTCCAAGCGATTTGATAGTCAAATCGTGTATGTTTATAAAGAATTAGGTGTTGCATTAAGAGAAATCCAACCACATTAAGATTTTGAATAGTTGGATCTAGTTTTTCATACACCATGTGAAAATTCCACAGTGGCATGTTTAGAAAGTCTTTTTTAGGGAAGCGGATCATATTCCAATACCGGTGTCCTATCTTTCTTGATTCTTAATACTGACTGAATGACTGTGATATTTGAAAATCAGAGGCTAAAGAAGGTTCAATCCTTAAATGTAGTAATTGCTTAGGTTATGGTTCGTAAAGGCAGTTAGATTCAGTGAGGAATGATATATTATGAGTTGGAATTGGTCTCAAAAATCTTATTGTTACCGTTGATTTACTTTTTTTAAATACTGTCCCATCTTCATGCTGTTTATTTCAATGTTCCCGCATTAGTTTGGAATTCTGCTTCGTGTTTTAGTGTGGTTTTCAACTTTCACCAAAACCACAATGAAACGTCTGTCTGTTCAAAGCTATACTTCACTAATCAAAGATAACCATCTCTGTTACAGGAAGTTTATTTAAAAAGTAGTGAATAAAACTGGAATATCTCTCTCTAATTTTCAACAGCATTGTTCTCTTGTGTCTATCTTTTCCCTTTATTCCATGTGTTAGTTTTTTTTTCTCTTTTTTTTAGACCTAACAGCTTTACCACCAGAATTGCCTAGTTTCTCAAATATTAAACAAGATGTATCCCAGTTGGTTGATTCTTTCTATAATGGTTTAATGTCGACTGGCACATTTTTCGGCCTAATAACTCCTCGAGAAAATCAATCTAAAGATAAGAGTAAACATCAAGTATGTACTATTTACTCGGCATCTTTCTTTATAAAAATTCTTTTTATTTTGTTCAAAATCACTTAAGAGGAACCGGTTTGTTAGTTATTATTATTATTATTGTTATTATTATTATTATTATTGCTATTACTGTTATTCTTATTATAGCTATCATCGTTTTAGTTAAAATTCAGATAAGATATCACGTCCTTAACAAAATTAAAATTACTTTTTGTTTACATGTTCAATTTCATATGTTTTTACTTTAGTACTTTTCCCGAAATGTGTTGAATCTCACATGGTCTTGATCAAGAATCAGTAGTGTACTCCAAATGTTGTATGTTTACTTCTCTTTTGTTCTCAATCATAATTACTTGAGAGCCAAAAATTTTATCAACGTTAAGAGCCAATTCATTAGTAACTGATTGTAAACATTCCTACGTTAAGTTAATATTCCATTCTTTTTTTGGAGCCATCTTTTTTATTTTAGTTTAAACTGTTTTAGGGACATAGTTTAATTGATCCGGTCAATCGAATTATCGGTAATTCGTGAAACGTCTAATAAACTCATAAATTAAGGTTATAACCTTCATAAGGTTATCAGTCCTATCCCCTACAAAATACTTACCCTATCTCCATCTTTAGACGTTCACAGAAATCACTCTTCGACTTTTTTGTCGTTCCATGTTTTGCTAGAATTGCCTGCACACATAATTTTCCAAAATTCAATTCATCACCAATCAAAAAGTACAAAAGACCATAGAAAATCGATGATTGTTTTGATGCTACATCGTTTTATCAATCGGAGCTTAATCGGCTTGAAAAATCTGTTTTATTTATTGCGTTATCTTTATAAACACCTTTCAAAACTATGTAAGCTTTTCAAAGTTTTTCTAAACTTTAGTCTGAGACCTTCGTGCATTTACTATCAGATAAACCACCTCTAATACCTGTACACACTAAAGTACCACGAGATTTATATATCCTTATTTTTTGTTATTTTCAATTGATATTAGAGTATGATGATATCTTAGAGTTTCTTGCAAATAATCAGCATCTCTAGTCATGTTGTTTTTCGACAGTCAGAAAAAGTGATTAAGATGTCGACCTTTACAACAGTACACCAACCTTTACCAGTGTATTTCCATGGCCGGTAATAAGGTTTATAAAGTGTGGAGCTAGCACAGCAAGAATCACTCATTAGGAAGTCTTTTGTAGTCTATCCTATCCTAAGCACCTTTCCCTTGAATCGTGTGATCATTTTTTATAAATCTTTTATTCCACTTCATATGGTGCAAATATCAATCAAGATAAAATCATCCCAACTAATTTATACTCCCAATTTTATAGAACATATGCCACAATAAAATATTCATGTGCGTGAACTAGTTAAAAAAAATCACATGTCTGCTAATGTAGTCGTTAATAAATTACTGTAAACGTTTGTTCTTGATCTAACCAAAGAGTCGATGCAACTATAACAGTAAATATAGATTAGTATTATTCAGTCTACATCTTCCAAGTAATATGTCTTTACATTTTGACGCATATATAATTAGTTTTAAATATATCAACTGAATTAACTAATTATTATTATAATAATAATAATCGATATCTATCTTATTACCTTATTAATATAACATTTATTCACATGATATACACAATTATTTATTTTGTATTAGTAGAAAATGCATATAAATAATATTATTACTGAATGCTTCTTACAAAAGGAATTCTTTGGCAAGATTTGTCAATGTTAAGTATTCTACGACTATGGAACTCTAACTGATAATCTCATCTTTCTCTGTGTTAATATAATATAACAATTTGATATGATGTACGCATCTGCACCAAGTTCCACTTTGTTACTGATTGACTAATTGACCGACTGACTTTATTAGTAAATCCGATTTCGTTCAGTTAACATAACCAATCTATAATAATTCTAGATAAAACATTATACTCCATAATGAAATTCGGTTGATAGTTTCGTAGATTTAAAATTAATGTTTGTGTTTAAAATGTCACATAGATGTACAATTTTGTAAACATACACAAAATGCATATCAATATAACCATTTCAAACACTCAGATGTATTATTTTTTATATTAAACATTTTTATGTAACTGATCGGTTTATTTTTTTTTTTTTTGCTTCAGACTCGTCTCGATGTACTTCGAGCAGATCCTGCCACATATGAACTGGAACCACCAACACCTCCAACATCTTCTGGGATACATTCATATCGTGACTGGAGGCTAGCATATTTTGACGAAGATAATTGTCAACCAATGAATGGTATACCATTAGCAGATGCTAAAAATCCTGAATATAATAATGTCCCAATTGAAGAACTTACTCAACCACCACATCCAAGTCCTGCGGAATTATTAGATTCATATCCTTTTATGCGAACATATTTAACTCAACTTGTTCATCCCGATGGTAAAATTAATGATAAATCTATAAGTGATGCTGATTTTTGGTCAAGATATTATTATCGTGTTTGGTTATTAGATTCAACTGAATTTCGTCGAAGAAAACTTAATGAACGAGTTGAATCTGTATCAACTGTGAAACAAACAATATCAAATCAATCTACTCGGTATACTAACAATGCTGATGAAACCTCCGAAGATTTAAATCTTACCGAAGATGACAAATGGCCAGGTTAGCAATTCTGTTTATCCTTTTTTAAAGGTTTAACTTTGGATGTTAGCAAAGGGATGACGTTAATTGACTGTAAAGTTAGTTGATGAGATTTCACCCATAAAATAAAAGAACAATTTGCCTTATAAAACTAATATAAGTTTAAGGTTAGAATGCAGCTTTTACTCAACTTTTAATAAAGTACAAGCTATCTGTCATCTTGTTCTGAATTTTGCACAAAAGTTCAATAACCGCTATCGTAAATTTATGTAGTCTGTTGCTTATGACTGTCACTGGAGTAAATTCAGAAATGTGTTATTCTAGAAGAAAATTTATCATTCACAATTTTTTAAATCAATCATAAATTAGCTACTTGAATTGTTCTACTATTACACTGTATACTGTTAGAACGTTACATTTTTGTTGTACTAAAGTTGAATTTCAAAAATTCACATCACGAACTGGTCTTAGAGAATTGTTAAAAACCAAGAAACTATGAACAGCTACTTAAAATCATGCATCCGCAACACAATCGGGGATCGAACCCAAAACTTTCAGGTCTCACAACAAGTGCTTAATTTTTAGACACCACTAAGGTAGCTCATCTAGTGGTTTGTGTTTCTAACCTTGATCAATTTATGATGCCTCACAATCGACATGGTTGAATTTCACTAGTCATAACTTGTAACCGAAATTCCAGGAATCGCTTCTTGAAACCAGTCACGATGACAAAACTGGTGTATGGTTCTTTCCGATTTTAAGTGTTGTACAACAAAAATCAACTTTTAATTCCAAATTACGAAATATTGTATATACTAAATAGCGCTATATTCAATTTATTATTTCTCTAATGTCTTTATATTTTTAATTTTTATTCTGTAACTGACATCCGCTAATTATTACAAATAATGCGAAATAGTTTATCAAAGGTTTTGTAATTTATGATCAAATATCGACTGTGGTGTTCTTTAGATTTGTTAGTATTGTGCACAAGAAAATGAATTTAAACACATTGTAATCATATGATTTTCTTACTGATCAGGTTTTTACAAGTTATTATCACATGACTAGCAAATTTTCTTATAATACTTATCACATGAACTCAGTCTAACATTATTACGCGCGTATATATATATATATATATATATATATATATATATATATATATATATATATATGAACCGGGTGGTCCTTAGCAAACTGTATTCATTTGGTACCTTATTGATTATGCATCGTTTTTTGTTCGAAGTTGAATATGTCTGAAGCATTGTGTAAATAATTGGCCAATTCTGCTTATTTGAACTAGTGTCAGCTACATTTATTATGATGACCTGACTGGGGCATATAGACTGAAACATTTGGTCCTATAATTTCCACCATACGAGCCAAGTTGGTTGGAGTATGATCAGACTAAAAGAGGAAAACTCCATGATGCAACGATAACGTTGTAGTACTGTTGGCTATTGAAATATGACAGCGGTAAGATGTTTACCTCGGACAATAGGCGTCTCCAACACTGTTCGCTTCCTACTATAGAAGAAGCGGTTTAGAAAAGGCACATCCTGAAAACAGAACATCTCATTCCAGCCCATAGATTTCTGTCGCTGACGTCAAGGCCTTAAAAGTACAAAGCTAGTATATCGGAAACTACTTACATAAATTACGTGTGTGACAGGTCGTAAGCAGTTTGTCTCATGGGTGCTGCAGTCACATTGGTGGGTGATCATGACTACTGTTCAGTTTCATTTTCAGGTACCTCAAGAAGAAGTGTCTCTCAACTTGAAATAAGTGGTAAATGATCTTAAAATCTTTCCTTATCTATCGCAAGTATTTTACACTTGAAAATCCGAGTGATCAATATATATATATATATATATATATATATATATATATATATATATATATATATCAGTTAGTCAGTCAGTCAGATGCAACGTAGAACTTCGTACGTAAGTACATCAGTTCATGTTGCTATACCACATCAGCACAGAGATGTAATTGTCAATTCAAATCCAACAGTAGTAGCGGTAGTAAAGGTATTAGCAATAGTCGGAGAGGTTAGGATTAGAAGATATTATTCAGGAAGTATGATTCAGTGAGAAAAGTTTAGAAGGTCAAAACCAGAGGTGTTGTCGAATCCAGAAGATTAGGATTTGAGAGAACACAAAGAATAAATGCACTGGCGCCATTGCGAACGATTTTGAGCCATGTCATTCAAGGTCTCTAACCATCGATTATTATCATCTCGCGGACCCCAACCAGGTAGTCGACAATTACCAACATGGCTAAGTCCACTCGTCAATGACTTCATGGATTTCTGCCATGTTTTGGTTTGGCCGCCCCTAACTTTCTTCCAACCTATTCCTACACTACAAAACAAAGCTCGACGAGGCAGTCGGTGGTTGGGCATACGCAGCACATGTCCCAACCACCTCAACTGATGAAGTTTCACCACCTCATCGAATGATTTGCCATCCATACATAGTACTCGTTTCCTCACGACAATATTGCTTACTCGGTTGTCCCACGATATACGAGCAATGCTTCGAAGACACCTATGATCGAAAACCAGTAACCTACGAATATCTTCTCTCACTGGCCATGTTTCACAGCCATAAAGTAGGACGGAGCGAACTACTGCGCAGTACACTCGTCCTTTAGTCAGCAAACGGATATCTCGTCTACGCCATTAGTGAAGCAATTTGGCAAAAGCCAGTCGAGCCTTCTGTATCCGTGCAGAGGTTTCGTCAGTCACCAGGCCATCAGCACTGATGAGACTCCCAAGATAAGTGAAGCGGTCTACACGTTCGACTACTTCACTCCCTATCGCTAGTTCAGGTACCGATAAAACCCAGTCTTGAAGCAACATTTTGCATTTCGACGGGGAGAATCGCATCCCGAACATGCTTGCAATGTTGCTTAGGGTAGTCAGAAGACTCTGCATTTTGTCAGCGTCTTCACCAAGTAGGACTATGTCATCGGCATATTCTAAGTCAATAAGCGAGCCACCTGATAGAAGGTTTACTCCTGAAACTTCAGACGAGGATAAAGTTATTTCTAAAAGCATTTCTCTGATAAAATTAAACAAAAATGGAGTGGACATCCCTGACGGACACCACTTGAAGTAAAGAATTCCGTTGACAGTTTGCCTTTAGCTCTCACTCGACCAGTGGTGTTCGAGTAGAGAGCTTGTATAAGGTTAATGTACTTCTTTGGTACACCTTTCAATGACAGACACTGCCACAGAACCTTACGATCCACTGAGTCAAATGCCACCTTAAGGTCTGGGAAAACAACTATTGTAGGACGCCTAAATGTGTGTCTATGGTCCAGGACCTGTCTGAGTGTGAAGACGTGGTCTACACAGCCAGGTCCAGGTCGAAAACCGGACTGGTTTTCTCTAGTCTGCTCTTCACGAGCTTTCGTTAAGCGTCGAAGTATTATTGAGGCCAGTATTTTAGATACTATATTAGTTAGACTTATTCCCCTGTGATTGTCACAAGAAGACTTCTGTCCTTTCTTGTAAATTGGGACAATCAGTGATTGAGACCAGTCGGATGGGATTACGTCCAGTTCCCAGATTCTACCTAAGATCTCGGTCAACCTAGTTGCTAAAACTGGACCACCATCCTTAAATATCTCAGGAGTCAATCTATCGGGTCCTGCTGCTCTCTCTCGCTTCAGATTTCCTATAGCCTTTTCAACTTCATAAAGGTTCGGAGGGCTTATGTCGAATTACATTCAGGATGACTGGAGATTGTGGGTAACCGAAGAGTGGCTCGAGGCCAATTGAACTGATCCCTGAAGTGTCCTGTCCGTCGATCCAAACACCTGGATTGAGAATGGATAATAAGACCATCCTTTTCCGAAATAGTCTCACTCACACTTGGGTTCCTAATACCAGTTTCCTTGATGAGTCTAAATAGTTGCCTACTGTTGCCTGTCGCCGCTGCCTTTTCCATCGCTTTTGCTTTCGCCACCCACCACTGTTCACAGTCGTTGCGCAGGCTTTTTATCAGTCTGCGCCTAAGTTGACTTCGTTCTTCATCATGTTTAGAGCCAGTTGGGATGAGTTTTCGGGCATCCGTCAGATCGGTGGATGCTACTGAGATCCACGGCTTCATTCTAGCCTTGTGGTTCACCTTACTAGCAGATATCACTGCTGTTTCCACAGCCTTTTTGATATCATTCCAACCTGCCTCCGGATGGGAATCGCTTAAATGGTCGCCTAACTGTCTTTCTAGTTGTTCCTGAAATATATTTTTCGCCCTATTATCATTAAGTAAAACCCTAAGAGGCTTTCTTACGGTGTCTTTCCTACGTCCAGTAAGCCTCAAACAAATACGCGCTCGCACTAGGGCATGATCTGAATCTTAACATGTGCTCCAGAACGAGCGACAGTCCTCTATCGAACCCCTCCATCAGTGGCTGATCTAGTAATCTAGTTGAGTCCAACGTTGAGACGACTTTGGAGGTCGCCAGGTCAACAGATGCTTTTCCTTATGGCTAAAGTTAGTGTTTACTAAGAATAGGCGGTTGTCTGAGCATACTTGCAACAGACGGTCACCATTGTCTGTTCTCTGAGCCGCGACACCATAACATCCACCTAAGTGTCTTTCATTTTCACTCAGTCTACCTACTTGAGCATCAAAGTCACCAGCCATTAATACTATATCAGAGAGCCTAGCTTTTTGGAGGAGATCCGAAAGCTTTCTGTAAAACTCATCTTTAACCTCGTCTGAACTGCTGTCAGTGGGGGTATAGGCGGATACGACGAAGAGACAACGGCGAGTGTCCCTATCTTTCCAAGTCCTTACTGTCCCGTTTAGTCGGACAGCGCACAAGCGACTATCTACTGGGATCCAGTCAAGGAGAGATTGTTCAGCTCTACGACTTAATGCTATGCCTACGCCAGCAAGACCCCTGGAAGCAGCATCGGGGCTACCGGATACACGAAGAGTAAATCGAGCTGCTTCTTCATTTTGACAAGATGGTCAGTCAGTCAGTCAGTTGCAACGTAGAACTTCGTACGTAAGTACATCAGTTCATGTCGCCATACCACATCAGCCCAGAGATATAATTGTCAATTCAAATCCAACAGTAGTAGCGGTAGTAAAGGTATTAGAAGTAATCGGAGAGGTTAGGATTAGAAGATATTATTCACGAAGTATGATTCAATGAGATAAGTTTAGAAAGTAAAAACTAGAGGTGTTGAAGAATCCAGAAGATTAGGATTTGAGAGAACACAAAGAATAAATGCACTGGCGCCATTGCGAACGATTTTGAGCCATGTCATTCAAGGTCTCTAACCATCGATTATTATCATCTCGCGGACCCCAACCAGGTAGTCGACAATTACCGACATGGCTAAGTCCACTCGTCAGTGACTTCATGGATTTCTGCCATGTTTTGGTTTGGCCGCCCCTAGCTTTCTTCCAACCTATTCCTACACTACAAAACAAAGTTCGACGAGGGAGTCGCTGGTTAGGCATACGCAACACGTGTCCCAACCACCTCAACTGATGAAGTTTCAATACTTCATCGATTGATCTGCCATTCTTACATAGTACCCGTTTCCTAATAACAGCATTGCTTACTCGGTTGTCCCAGGATATACGAGCAATGCTTCGAAGACACCTATGATCGAAAACCAATAACCGACGAGTATCTTCTACTCTCATTGGCCATGTTTCACAGCCATAAAGTAAGACGGAGCGAACTACTGCGCAGTACACTCGTCCTTTACTCAGCAAACGGATATCTCGCCTACGCCATAAGTGACGCAGGTTGGCAAAAGCCAATCGAGCCTTCTGTATCCGAGCTGAGATTTCGTCAGTCACCAGGCCATCGGCACTGATGAGACTCCCAAGATAAGTGAAGCGGTCTACACGTTCGACCACTCCACTCCGTATCACTAGTTCAGGTGCCGATGAAACCCAATCTTGAAGCAACATTTTGCATTTCGACGGGGAGAATCGCATCCCGAACATGCTTGCATTGTTGCTTAGGGTATTCAGAAGACTCTGCCTTTTGTCAGCGTCTTCACCAAGTAGGACTATGTCATCGGCATATTCTAAGTCGATAAGCGGGCCACCTGGTAAAAGCTCTACTCCTGAAAATTCAGACGAGGATAAGGTTATTTCTAAGAGCATGTCTATGATAAAATTAAACAAGAATGGAGAAAGTGGACATCCCTGACGGACACCACTTGATGTAGAGAATTCCGGTGACAGTTCGCCATAAGCTCTCACTCGACCAGTGGTGTTTGAGTAGAGAGCTTGTATGAGGTTAATGTACTTCTTTGGTACACCTTTCAATGACAGACACTGCCACAGAACCTCACGATCTACCGAGTCAAATGCCGCCTTAAGGTCTAGGAAAACAACTATTGTAGGTCGCCTATATGTGTGTCTGTGTTCCAGGACCTGTCGTAGTGTGAAAATGTGGTCTATGCAGCCACGTCCAGGTCGAAAACCAGCCTGGTTTTCTCTAGTCTGCTCTTCACGAGCACTAGTAAGGCGTCTAAGTATAATCGAGGCTACCAATTTAGAAACTATATTAGTTAGACTTATTCCCCTGTGATTGTCACAAGAAGACTTCTGTCCTTTCTTATAGATTGGGACAATCAGTGATTGGGACCAGTCGGATGGGATTACGTCCAGTTCCCAGATTCTACCTAAGATCTTAGTCAACCTAGCTGCTAAAACTGGACCACCATCCTTAAATATCTCAGGGGTCAGTCTATCAGGACCTGCAGCTCGCCCTCGTTTCAGATTTCCTAACGCTTTTTCGACTTCATTAAGACTAGGGGGACTTACGTCGATTTGCCATTCAGGATGACTGGAGATCGTGGGTAACCGAAGAGTGGCTCGAGGCCAATTGAACTGATCCCTAAAGTGTTCTGCCCATCGATCCAGTCTCCTGGATTGAGAATAAATAATAGTCCCGTCATTTTCTGAGATAGTCTCACTTACACTATGATTCCTAATACCAGTTTCCTTGATAAGTCGGAAAAGTTGTCTACTGTTGCCGATCGCCGCTGCCTTTTCCATCGCTTTTGCTTTCGCCACCCACCACTGTTCGCGATCGTTACGTAGGCTTTTTGTAAGTCTGCGCCTAAGTTGACTTCGTTCTTCATCATGTTCAGAGCCAGGTGGGATGAGTTTTCGGGCATCCATCAGATCGGTGGATGCTACTGAGATCCATGGTTTCATTCTAGTCTTATGGTCAACCTTACTAGCAGATATCACTGCTGTTTCCACAGCCTTTTTGATATCATTCCATCCTGCTTCCGGATGGGAATCGCTTAAATGGTCGCCTAACTGTCTTTCTAGTTGTTCCTGAAATATATTTTTCGCCTTATTATCATTAAGTAAAACCCTAAGAGGCTTTCTTACGGTGTCTTTCCTACGCCCAGTAAGCTTCAAACAAATACGCGCTCGCACTAGGGCATGATCTGAATCCAAACATGTGCCCCAGAACGAGCGACAGTCTTCTATCGAACCCCTCCATCGGTGACTGATGGCGATGTGATCTAGTTGAGTCCAACGTTGAGACGAATTTGGAGGTCGCCAGGTCAACAGATGCTTTTCCTTATGGCTAAAGTTAGTGTTTGCTAAGAATAGGCGGTTGTCTGAGCATGCTTGCATCAGGCGGTCACCATTGTCTGTTCTCTGAGCCGGGACACCATAACATCCACCTAGGTGTCTCTCCTGCTCACTTAGTCTACCTACTTGAGCATCAAAGTCACCAGCCATTATTACAATATCAGAGCGCCTAGCTTTTTGGAGGAGGTCCGAAAGCTTTCTGTAAAACTCATCCTTAACCTCGTCTGAACTGCTGTCAGTGGGGGCATAGGCAGATACGACGAAGAGGCAACGGCGAGTGTCCCTATCTTTCCGAGTCCTTACTGTCCCGTTTAGTCGGACAGCGCACAATCGACTATCTATTGGGATCCAGTCAAGGAGAGATTGTTCTGCCCTACGACTCAATGCTATGCCTACGCCAGCAAGACCCCTGGAAGCCGCATCAGGGCTACCGGATACACGAAGAGTAAATCGAGCTGCTTCTTTATTTTGACATGGTGTGGTCAAGTGTATGACGTGACTCGGATCCTGTATGCGCGTTTCCGAGACGCAGCATACATCGATGGCACGAGTTTCTAAAGTCCTAGCTAAGGAAGCCTGTTGCCCTATTTGACACAATGTCCGTACATTAAATGCTCCAACATGTAGTCTAGAGCGAGGTTTAAGGAGACCAGGAACGACGTTTCGCGAACTCGTATCGACTGCATTAGCTGTGCACTGTGATGAATGAATGTGAGAAGAGTTAGTCGTGGAGATAAGAGAGGTACTAGGGGGTGTAGGAAGGATTTGATTTTGACCAATTCGGTCTCGCGTGCTGTTATGGGTATGAGGGCGGTTGTCACTTCCCGGCTGCCCACACCGTGGAAGGTTGTTTCTTGAGGAACCTGAAAAGGAAGATGGATTAGTGTTGGTGCGTGACCGCAGAGTCCAAGGGACAACTGCTTGAGGCCGGTCACGCACGGCCTTTTTATGAAATGTTTTTTGAGGATTAGCTCCGTTCTTAAAGGCCCTTAGTGGGCACCCTTACCCAAGGAGACGGAAATCCGTGAGTTAGGGGAGGTGTGACATTTTTAGGGCCGACCTTTTCTAACCCTTCCTTCCTTGTGAGAAGGCAGCATCGCTGCAGATGCTGGTTGTCCTAGGGAAACACCTTACTGCTGTCACACCCCTCTGCATTCAGCAGTACGACTTCGCCCTCAGACCTTGGGTAGCTGCTTTTAGTCTCATCGTTCTCCAATCGACCTGCCTGGCATGGTAGGACCTGCAGGAACATATGTTCCAGCCAGTATAGCTCGGTTGGGTCATCACGATAGGCAAGCCCGACCACCACGTCAAGGTAGCAGCTACGGTCGGGTGAGAAGATGGAATCAGATTTATAATTTTACTAGGATCCTGTATGCGCGTTTCCGAGACGCTGCATACATCAATGGCACGAGATTCTAATGTCCTAGCTGAGGAAGCCTGTTGCCATGTTTGACACAATGTCCGGACAGTAAAAGTTCCAACATGTAGTCTAGAACGGGGTTTAATGAGTCCAGGAATGATGTTTCGTCAACTCGCATCGTTCGCATTAGCGGTGCGGTCAGATAAGGGAAAGTGAGTAGTCTTACTTTTGGAGAGAAGAGAGGTATGTGTGGGTGTAGGAAGGATTTCTTTGTGACCAATTTGGTCTCGTGAGCTATTACGGATATGAGGGCGGATGTCACTTCGCGGCTGCCGACACCGTGAAAGGGTGTTTTTTGAGGGACCTGAAAAGAAAGATAGAATAGTGTTGGTCTTGGAGACCTGGGAGCGTGACTGCAGAGTCCAAGGGACAACTGCTTGAGGCCGGTCACGGACGGTCTTTTTATTAAAGGATTTTTGAGTATTAGCTCCGCTCTTAAAGGCCCTTTGTGGGCACTCTTACCGACGGAGACGGAAATCCGTGAGGTAAGGTGAGGTGTGACAATTTTAGGGTTGACTTTTTCCAACCCTTCCTTCCTTGTTAGAAGGCAGCATCTCTGTAGATGCTGGTTGTCCGAGGGAAACAACCTACTACTGTCACTCGCCTCTGCAATCAGTAGTACGACTTCGCCCTCAGACCTTGAGTAACTGCTTTTAGTCTCAACGTTCTCTAATCGACCTGCCTGGCATGATAGGACATTCAGGAACGTATGTTCCATTCAGTATAGCTCGGTTGGGTCATCAGGATAGGCAAGCTCGACCACCACGTCAAGGTAGCAGCTATGTGTAATTATTAATGATTAGTTACAATCGGAATATGATCACTTTGGTGCATTTTTGATCTCATTGTTTAAATTTTATTCAAATGATTAATCACTAGAAAATTCATTCTACACAACTGTGATTTCAATAGTGTCATAACTAATAGTTAGAAATAGCGTGATTTGTAATTGTAATCAATCACTGTAGTTAATCAATTGGGATTCAGATTAAATTTCATATGCATGACCTTGATCAAAAATAGCGTCAAAACAATTTTATTTTCACATTAAAAACGGCTGGTTAAAAATTGTGGCATCAATGGTTTTTTTTAAAAAAGGACACTTTACATAAAGCTGCTTCAGTACACTAATCAATTCTAGCATTCCCTCATCTTGAATCGATCAAGTTTTTTAACAATCACTTCAATACCAAATGGATAATCAAAATCAAAATCTTGTTCATTAGAAATAAGAAATGCCAAACTGAGATTACTTAAAAAGTTAGGATTCATATTTTGAAAAAAATGAACATTTTTCTGACTAAGGTTATCCGAAACATGTTCCATGTGTTGCACCACACGTTTTTCAACCAACTAAAGGTTTAATAATAATTAACAAATGAATTGTGAGAATCAGCATACCTTATCGGGTGGATTTATAAAATATGTAGGTGATGACGATCAGTAAAAGCCAAGCATAGTAATGAATAATAGTATTGAGGTAGTTGTTCAATGTTACTACATAAAAACAAGTCCTGAGTTAAAAAGGTCAGCAACCTAGTTTAATTCGAATCAGATATCACATTATTAGGTAATTCACAATGTCATCATAGATTAGCTGATATGAAAATAATAGTCAAGTTCAACTGTTCAATATCTTATGTGCTAATAATTTACTTACTTACTACTCACACCTGTTACCCACAATGGAGCATATGCCGCCAACTAGTGTTCTCCAACGTACTGTGTCCTGGGATTCCCTTTCTAGTTCTGTCCAATTGTTGTTCATTCTTGTCACGTCTGTCCGTTTGTCGGCGGAATGTGTTCCTTCCTCTTTTCCTTTGGCTTTGAGGATTCCAGGTGAGTGATTATCTTGTGACGCAGTTGGGTGCTTTCCTCAATGTGTGTCCTATCCGCTTCCACTGTTTCTTCCTGATTTCTTCCTTCACTGGAATCTGGTTTGTTTTCTCCTACAACAGGTTGTTACTGATGGTGTCTGGCCAGCGGATCCGAACTATCTTGCGTAGACAACTGTAATACAAATACTTGTATCCTCTGGATGGTGGCTTTGGTAGTTCTCCAAGTTTCAGCCCCATAAGGTAGAACTGTCTTGACATTTGTGTTGAAAATCTTGTTGGGGACGTTAGATCCCCAGAACTCGCTTGATAAATATCTTTATTTTGGATTTATTTCACGAGCCGATCAGTTGACCAGGAAAATCCTTGGCTGTGATTGGTTACTGTATCATTTTAGTGTGCTGTTTTTGTGACTGTCCCAAGGACATCTCTATGGAGTATAAATGAACGCAATTTGATTGTGTGCTGGCTGAGTGTTTCTAGAATACACTTTCTACGCTATATCTAAACTTCTTTCTGGTACATCTGGGTCAACGGATCACAGTAGCCTACCTGGACGCTGGTTCATTATTTTATTTTCGTTTTTCGACTAAGGTGAACCCGTAATAGTTTTAAGCATACCTAGAGACGAACATGACAAATCCTGATTTCGATGTTGATTGATAGTTGTTTGGAGTTCCAAATTTTGTTCATTTGTAGTAAGGCAGCCCTTGCTTTGCCGATTCGCGCCGTCACATCCACATCGGATCCACCTTTCTCGTCGATGATGCTGCCCAGATATGTAAAGATGTTAACGTCTGCCAAGGCATCTCCATCAAGACTAATTTTTTTGGCGCATGTTGGATTGCATCGGAGAATCTTACTTTTCCCTTTATGTATGTTGAGACCTACTGCTGCAGAGGCTGCTGCTACACTGGTCATCTTTTCTTGCATTTGTTGCTGCGTGTGCAATAGAAGAGCCAGATCATCCATCTTCATCCTGGCTGTCCAATGTATCCTGTGCTACCTCCCAGATATCGACGTCTTCATAATCCAGTCGATGACCAGGAGAAAGAGAAAGGGTGAGAGTAAGCAACCTTGCCTGACACCGGTCTTCATCTCGAAAGAGTCTGTTAGCTGTCCTCCGTGCACTATTTTGCAGTTTAATCCATCGTGAGAATTCCATATGATGTTGACTATCTTCTCAGGCACGCCGCTGTGTCAAAGAAGCTTCCATAGTGTTGTCCTGTCCATGCTATCGAATGCTTTCACGTAATCAATGAAGTTGATGTAGAGTGGTCAATGCCATTGAATTGATTGTTCCACAATGACCTGTAATATAGCAATTTGGTCAGTACAATATCGATCTTTACGGAATCCAGCTTTTTGATCTCGAAGTTGTGCGTATACAAAATCCTTCATTTTGTTTAGCAGCACGCTGTTGAAGACTTTTCCTGGTACTGAGAGGAGAGTTACGCCTCTATAGTTCTCACAGTTGCTAAGATCGTCTTTCTTTGGTATTTCCATCATCTATCCTTCTTTTCGGTCTGCTGATACTTGTTCTTCATCCCAAAACTTTTTGAGTCAGTCAGTCAATTACAACGTAGAACTTCGTTCATGAGTTCAGGTTGCCATACCGCATCAGCACAGAGACGCAACTGTCAATTCAAATCTCATAGTGATGGACATAGTAGAAGAATTACTGATAATGGAGAATATTAGGAATCGAAGATATTATTCAAAAAGTAAGGCTCAGTGAGACAAATTTAGAAAATGAAAGATGGAGATGATGAGGAATTCTAAAGCTTAGGACTTGAGAGAACACAATGAATGAATGCACCTGCGCCATTACAAACGATTCTGAGCTATATCGTTCAAGGTCTCTAACTATTGGTGACTTTAGTCTCGCGGACCCAAACCAGGTAGCCTATATCTACCGACATGACTCAGTCCACTTGTCAGTTACTTCATAGATTTCTGCCATGTTTTGGTTTGTCCGCCCCTAACTTTCTTCCAACCTACTCCTACACCACAAAACACAGCTCGACGAGGCAGTCGGTGAGTAGTCATACGCAACACTTGTCCCAATATTTCATCTATAGATCTGCCGTCCCTACCTAGTACTCGTTTCCTAACTATACCATTGCTTACTCGGTTATCCCAGGATAAACGAGCAATGCTTCGCAGAAACCTATGATCGAAAACCAGTAACCTACTAATATATTCCACTCTGACTGGCCATGTTTCACAGCTATAAAGTAGGACGGAGCTAACTACTGCGAAGTACACTCGTCCTTTGTTTAGCAAACAGATATCTCGTCTAGGCCATAAGAGACGCAATTTGGCAAAAGCCAATCGAGCCTTCCGTATGTGCTGAGATTTAATCACACACCAGACTATCAGCATTGATGAGACTCCTAAGATAAATGAAGCGATCTACATGGGTCGCTTACATGGCCACCCAACTGTTTTTCTAGTTGCTCCAGAAATATATGCTCAGCTATGTTATCATTAGGTAGAAAACTAAGAGGTTTCCTTGCGGTGTCTTTCCTACGTCCAGTAAGCCTCAAACTGTTAGTGTGACGTAGATGGAATTAAAGCATGACGACGTTGCTGCGCGTTGATTGGCTAATTTCCTATCCAATCAGCGCCTGATCGATTCTTGGAGAATAGGGTAGAAAGCTCTCGTGTTGTTAGCTGCACGCTGATTGGCTAAATCTAAATCAGTCGATCACGTGAATTACAATCCAGAAGCTTCTCATGTGAATACTGTTAAGAACCTAACGTTGTATCTCTTTTGCCTTTGGCTTCTTATTTCCATTTAACCTTGCTATTGGGAATATAATTTTTTCCGCCGTGTTCTGATTTGGAAACTTGCCCAGTGTATTTAGGTCAGAGAATACTAAGCAATAGGAATTAGCTGGGAATTATTCAAGCAAGCGTAACAACACAAACAAATACGCGCTCGCATTAGGGCATGATCTGAATCTAGACATGTGCATCAGAACGGGCGACAGTCCTCTATCGAACCCCTCCATCGGTGTCTGATGGCAATGTGATCTATTTGGGTCCAATGCTGAGACGAATTTGTTGGTCGCCGTGTCGAAAGATGTTATTTAAGCACAGTTGCAACAGACAGTCGCGATTATCTGTTCTCTAAGGCACGACGTCATAAGATCCACCCAGGTATCTTTCGTTTACACTTAGTCTACCTACTTGAGAATTTAAGTCACCAGCCATTATAACTATATCAGAGCGCTTAACTTTTTGGAGAAGGTCCGAAAGCTTTCTGTAGAACTCATCTTTCACCTCGTCTGAACTGCAGTCAGTGGGGGCGTAGGCAGATACGACGAAGAGGCAACGGCGAGTTTCCCTATCTTTGCGAGTCCTTACTGTCCCGTTCAGTTGGACAGCGCACAAGTGACTATCTGCTGGGATCCATTCTAGGAGAGATAGTTCTTTCCTAGAACTCTGTGCTATACTAACACAAGCGAGAACCGTAGACGCACCATACATCTTTGGTGCGAAATTCTAAAGTGCTAGCTAATGAAGCCTTTTGCCCTGTTTGACATTGAAAGCTCCAACATGTAGCCTAGAACGGGATTTCAGGAGACCAGGAGTAGCTTTTCGTGATTTCACATCGTTTGCATTAGCGGTACGGGGTGATAGACGAATGTGAGGAGAGTCAGTCGTGGAGATAAGAGAAATTTCGGGAGGTGTAGGAAGGATTTCTTTCTGACCAATTTGGTCTCGTGTGCTATTACGGATATGAGGGCGGATGTCACTTCGCGGCTGCCGACACCGTGAAAGGGTGTTTCCTGAGGAACCTGAAAACGGAGGTAAGTTTGTGTTGGTCTTAACGACCTGGTAGTGTGACCTCAGAGTCTATGGGACAACTGCTTGAGGCCGGTCTCGCACGGCCTTTTTATTGGTAGTATTTAGAGAATTAAATCCGCTCTTGTTAAATAGGTCTTACCGCCGGAGACGAAAATCTCTGAGGTAAGGTGAGGTGTGACAATTTTAGGGTCGACTTTTTCCAACCCTTCCTTGCTTGTTAGAAGGCAGCATCTCTGTAGATGCTGGTTGTCCGAGGGAAACAACCTACTACTGTTACACGCCTCTACAGTTAGCTGTACGACTTCGCCCTCAGACCTTGAGTAACTGCTTTTAGTCTCAACGTTCTCTAATCGACCCTGTCTGGCATGGTAGAACCTACAGGAATATGTGTTCCATTCAGTATAGTTCAGTTGGGTCATCAGGATAGGCAAGCTCGACCACTACGTCAAGGTAGCAGCTACGGTCGGAAAGAAACAAGTCTTTTTGAAGTGAGTGTGGAATATTTTTTGCGGTTGCTGCCACGTCTGCTTTCACTGGATCTGCTGGATTATTGTCTGGTCCCACTACTTTGCCACTCTTGATTTGTCTGATGGCCATACTGATCTCAATCGTAGGTGCGCCAATATTAATTTGGAGGTCCGTGGATGCTGCTTCGATGTTGGGTGTGTTCAGTGGAGCGCGTCGATTCAGGAGTTCCTTTAAGTGCTCTACCCACCTATTTCGCTGTTCTTCAGTGTTGCAAATTACTTTGCCTTCCTTGCTTTTCACTGGTCGTTCTGGTTTACGATAGTTTCCGGCGAGCTTCTTTGTTGTATCGTACAGTTATCTCATGTCTCCTCTTGCAGCATTTTTACGCCGTCATTGCTAGATCTTCCACATATTTTCGTTTGTTGGCTCTGATGCCCCTCTTCACTTGCCTGTTTGCTTCTGTGTATTCAGCTTGTGCCTTAACTGTCTCTGCTCTTGTTCGGCTAACGTTGACTGCAGCCTTCTTGTTACTCCTTTCATTAATTTTTTCAAGAGTACCAACAGAGATCCATTCCCTGTGATGTTACTTGTTGTGGCCCAGAACCTCCTGACATGTTGAAGTGATTGTTTCCTTGAACCGTTTCCAATGGTTATCCAAAATTGTTTCCTTTCCATTGAGTACATCGTGCAAGGCTTGCAACCTGTCCCTGAGGGCTATCTTGAATTCGTTGAGCTTTCCAGTATCCCGAAAAAAAGCCGCATTAAACTTTTGTGATGTTGTCCGCTCCGTCGTCTAATGTTTCTTGGGTTTTAGTCTCGTTTTGGTGACCAGCAAGTGGTGATCTGAGGCTATGTCAGCTCCTCTCTTGGTTCTCACGTCCTCCATTGTCCTTCTGAACTTTTTGTTGATACAGATATGGTCCATTTGGTTCTGAGTAGTGTAATCCAGTGAAATCCATATAGCTTTGCGTATGCGTTTGTGTAGGAATACTGTCGCACTGATGACCAGTTTGTTGAAGGCATATAGATTTACAAATCTCTCACCATTTTCGTTCCTTTCTCCATTTCATGTCGTCCCATGATGTCTTCATATCCAGTGTTGTCCATGCTAATCTAGTCGTTTATGCCTTCCATCAGAATAGTCGACGATTGACTGGAGCCTCCCATAGAATTGATCTTTAACATCGTCATTGTAGTCATTGGTAGGTGCATAGCACTGGATGATGTACATTGTAATGCCCTATTTCTTTGTTTTGAAGGATGCTTTGATGATCCCGGGTCCATGAGATTCCCATCTTATCAGTGCCTTTTATGCTTGTTTGGGCAGTATCAGTGCAACTCCTTGTGTGTGTGAGGAACTTTTTTCTTCATGGCTGGAGCATAACATCAGCTCTCCTGAAGCTAGTCTCGGTTGTCTAACCTGCTTCCAATGAGTTTCATCGATCCCAAGCACCTCCAGGTTGTATCCTTTAATTTCTGCAGCAACTTGGGATTAGTCTTCCAGTCTGCCACAATGTTCGAACGTCCCATGTACCTAAAATAATGGTTGCTCTGGTTGTCAGAAGGGGCATCGGCCTTCTGAAGAAACTCGTTTTTTATCATGAGATGTCATAACTCTTCTCAAAGTAGACCTTCTAACTCCCAGGGCAGAGTTAAAATGGTTTGAATAATGTTTTCTGGTTAGCGGTTTTCCAGCAAGTTAGTTTATTGTGGGCCAACCCCAACCCCGACACTCCTCCTTTATCCGGGCTTTGGAACGGCAGTAGCCCCAGACGGCTTCCAGGTGGAGTTATGTGCTAATAATAGAATACCTAAAAAATGTTGAATACATTTCTCAAATAAATTATTCATGTCTAGACAGCAATTTTAAAATATAATTTAAACTCATTACATTTTCTTTTAGATTCACCAGATAGTGATGATCATACAACCGTGGAGAATAATTCGGAAATTTCAAATAAAAGAAAATTCACAAAACACTGTCATAAAGATACTGCCGTTACTACTAGCAACAGTAACAGTAATTTTGATGGTGACAGTAATAATCTCAATGAAAAATCAAATAATGATTGTAAATCTAAAAGAAAACATGTTTCTAAAAAGTCAACGAATAAAAATAAACCCTTGAAAGAAATAAATTGTGATAATAAAGAAATTATATCGGATAAACTGGATCATACTAAAGTTGAATGTTTATCTGATTCAACAGTAAGTTAACTCATTCGCACAAATCTTTATGCATTACAAATGATTACTTTGTAAGAGAATATCTTAATGCCTACTTACACTGATAATTCCATTGGTTATAATGATCATAAAAATTCACCTATTCAATCATTAACTCTCTAAGAAATAAAAACACTTCTTGCAAAACAAAAGGTATATTTATTTTAATAACAGATAATAATAATAATCCGATTATTATTTTAAATTTAGTATGCATGTTAGCAGTGGTGAACGTTACAAGTTAATTGACGATTTGTGTATATATTCACTAGCTAATCCACCATTTTCACTCCATTTTGAAGGTGAGAGATATAACATGATTATTATGACCTTTGAGGTCATAACAAATTCAAAGTTATGTATAGAATGGAAGCGTACTTAAATAATAACAGTGAATCAAACAGAAAATCGTAGGGACAATATATATATGTATTTGGAGACTGTTAGGTTTCATTGAAATCATGAACCGATCAATGTTAGATCAGCGGTTTCATCCTAGAATGGAATACCTCAGCAGTGTACAATCAGTCCACCCACTGATCTAGAGGTTAAGTGCTAGTGTGCGGGACCAATGGTCCTGAGTCTCATTACCGCTTGTGGGGTTGAAGAGTCTCATACTGAAACGCAACGGCTATCCAGTGCTTCCAAGTTTCAAGTGGTGGTCTAACATTGAGTTGGTTCATGATCTCAATGGATTTTGTGAGTGTTTGATTTTGGAAAACTTGAAAAAAAACTATATAAACCTTGCTTATTCCAATTATTATTATCATTACTCTGTACTTTTCATTTTTCAATCTCTTTATTTTCCTTCGAACCATACTCAATCTTAAGCAAAGGAGAGCCTAGCATAGCTTACCATTGGTGCCAATCGGTGTACCATGAGATTACCATAACTAACATCAAAGTAGCAGAAATGGTATGATTGTCAGTAGTAGAAAAGTCTAGGTGTAAATAGTATGACTTCAGAATCAATTCGAGAAATTAAAAAAATTGTATGAGTATTTTGAGACTCATGATCTGAAGTGAAACAAAGAATAAACGCATCTTAACCACTGCAATCGATTCCAAGTCATGTCACTCAGCGTCTCCAACCATTGGTTATGACACTCTAATGCACCCTAACCATATAGTCTGCACCTATCTACATGGCTCAGTCCAACAATCAGTCGCTCCATAGACCGATGTCGTATCTTGGTTTGGCCATCCTTACTTTTCTTGCTGCTTTTGCACCGGCTCACATTGCGCTTGTCAACATGGATCAAATGCTTCTTTAGACAATGATTCACAACTACATCGGCTGGCTTATCATCTTCAGGTGGTACCCTTTGTTTAAGCTAAGCATTACTTACACGACAGTCCCTAAACTCAAAAACAATCCAGATAATAGTAACCTACCACCACACTGCCATTAAAGACCACGTTTTTTGCAGCCATACAAGCTGTGATTTCGAATCACATAAAAATCTCTTTCGCATTGTCATTCTATATTATTCTTTAAGTCAAGTCCAAAATGATATGTTCGTCACTAGTTATGCTTGAGGCTATTACGAGTTTACCGATAAACGAGAACGAGACAATTACCAGCGTCCAGATAGGCTACCTTGAATCCCAAGCTGAAGATAAAAGGCTTTGTAAGCGTAGAAAGTATATTCTACAAACACCCAACAATCACATTACAATCAAGCATACAACTCTCGTTTACTTATACATCATAGAAACGTGCTTGGGACAGTCACAAAAATAGCACACTAAAATACACAGCAGCCAATCACAGCCATGGATTTTCCTGATGGGAAATTAAATCTCAGGGTCAACTGACCAGCCCATGCTGACAAACATGAAATCCAAAAATAAGACATTTAACAAGCGAATTTTGGGGATCTAACATCCCCAACACTCCTCCCCTTTTTAATAGCGTGTACTCCTGGGGTCGACTTGCACCTTGACTGTCGTTCGCCGCTGTCTGAGAGGATACCTTCGGGAACGAAGAACAGCTTGCTGCTGAGTCTCTTATCGTGGCGGGGCTGCCGGTGGGTTGAAGGTATCAGGCAAAATGTCAAGGGGAAGGCTTTCTGCTCTTGGGCGATCTGGGGCTAACCGTCTGCGTATCTGATTTCGATGATGTGACCATTTATCACCTCCTACCTCTACTTCGTACATAACTCGACTAACTCTTCTGACCACTCGCGCTTCTGCCCAAGGATCGTGGTTCGTTCTGTAGTCACGGGCGAACACAGGGCATCCCACTTCGTAAACGGATTGTCTTTGCGGCTTTGTCTCTACTGATGTTGGTGCATTACTCGGATGCATCAGGCTGTGGATCGTTTTCAATCTTCAATCCCCATCAGGATTTCTGCTGGGGAATTTCGCTCCGGTAACAACTCATTTGGTGTTGTCCGATAGACGTACAAGAAATTTTGTAACGCGTCGGCTGGTGTCCCCTCCCCTTGTGACTTAAGCAATTCTCTTTTAAATGTATCCACAAACCTTTCCGCTTGCCCATTCGATTGCGGGTGGTATGGTGGCGAGCGTAAGTGTTTAATGGCTAGCCGTTGATAGAAAGTCTGGAATTGGGAAGAGGTGAATTGAGAGCCATTGTCGGATACGACCACATCTGGTATGCCATCTCGCGAGAAAATTTCAGTTAGGAGCTGTATAGTCTTAGTTGTAGTGGGCGGCATAACGGGGCTGATTTCTGGCCATGTTGAGAAGGCGTCAACCACAATTAAATACATAGTTCCATTAATTGGACCAGCGAAGTCGACATGTATCCTGGACCAGGGATGCTCAGTTTTTGGCCATGGAACCGGCGGAATTTCGGCATTCATCTTTGCCTCCTGCTGACACCGCTTGCATTTTTTAACCAACGCTGTGACATGTTGATCCATGTGAGGCCAGTATGCATAACTCCTGGCTATGGACTTCATTCGTTTAATCCCAGGATGACCGAGATTGAACTGTCTGAGCACTTTTGCACGAAGGGATTCCGGCACCACTACTCTTTCACCAAACATCAGACAATCGTTCACGATGCATAGTGAATCCCGCCGCTGATACAGTTGCTTCATGTCACCTTCAAACTTTTTCGACGGTCAACCGTTGTTAACATATTTTATCATCATCTTGATGATGGGGGCCGTTTCTAGAAGCATTTTGTATGTCTGTTGCAGACACCGGTAATGCGCGAACTGCGGTTGTCAGATAACATTCTGCGTGGTCTTCTACTGACAGAGATGCGACCACCATGTTTTCCTCAGCCACCACTTGATCATTAATGAGTCGTGACAAAGCGTCCCCAACATAAAACGATATGTCAATCGCTTCATAATTATAACTAGCTTGTTTATAAAAGATTTTATTCTTTTTACAATATCGTCATTATGTATAATATATGCGTTTATCATGTTTTAAGATAATGGTTTTTATTTAAACAACTATATTATTATTGTTTATTCTAATCAATATATTGAATAAAATGAAATAAGAAAGTGAACACACTACACATACCTATAAGGTGGATGACGTGTGTGTGTATTTCAAAATACATGAGAAAACGTATGATACTCTCCTTTTTTCAAGTACATTATGTGCTAGATATAACTTTAATAAAATGTAGGTTGTTGTACTTTTTGAATGCCATAGAGATCCCGAACTAATCTAAGTTAGACAGTCATTGAGAACCTGGTAGCGCTGTCTCATTATAGTTTGGGACTCCTCGGCAGTACGCACTGACACCCCAGTCACTCAGAATTAAATCTAACCTCAATCAGTTTGCAGTGTTGCGCTACCATCTTCTTCCTTTACATTTATCACTACTGGGGATTCTCAAACTAGAATAAAATAACTACCAGAGTGCCCAGATTTCCAATGGCCGTCTAACTCACGTTACTCCGTGATCCCGATAAAACTTTTGACAGGAAAAACAGTGAGATTACAATTTACGGACGGCCCTTGAGGGATGCTGAAGTAACCATGAAAAAATTCGGTTGCTTACTAAGATATATATTTTCCGCTCCCTTAGAAAATGCACCCATCTCTTAACCACTGATATGCACTCGTCCTTGAGGACGTCCACAGTGGCCGCCGTCCGGCATCTTCTTATTGGCTATCTATATAAGTTTAAAGTTAATGTTAGAAATTAGAGTTACGCTTTCCAATGCAAACTGTAATGCCGAAATGCTATTCAACTACTCTATGAATGAATTAATTTCGCATCTAAATCCAAGACTTACAGCTTTAAATCTTACCAGTTCGTCTACAAATTACGATTTTCGATCTGGAGAATAAAATGGAAGTCATTCTATTATGGAAAATTTTCATCGTTTATAAACAGCTTGGAATTAAAAATAGTCATATGACTAGAAACAAATGTTCGGCGTACTTTAATTAGTCAAGTACGCTTTAAAAATATCAACAAAAATACTCATTATACTAGTCCTCCATCTAATATGACTTTCCAATCCATTTCAAACACTCAACTCTACTTCATTAACAGGTCTATTGATGTAAATAATACATCTGTTTATCAAAAAGATGCAGTGAAAGCGCTTCTTTCATGTGAATTTGTCCATCATATCTGACTGTTTGAACCATGCATAGATTAGTTAGTCCGCTGAGATTATTCTTATGCAAAGCAAGTAAGCTGAAATTATCAGGAGTTTGTTCGATTAGCAACACAACTCATTTGGGTCAGTGTTGAATTCTGGCAACTTATGATTGTTACTGATCTGGCTGAGATGGTATGTTTTATCTGTTTATCTATTTTCGATCAATGGTTTATCACAACCTCTTAGGCTTAATGTTAAGAGTTTATTATAAAGGTGATAACCTTAAAACAACCATGAATAATTTTAGCAAGTTGTTATTGATTTATTTATTTAAACACATAAACATTGATTCAAAGGACCACACAAACTAGTCAGTTTGTGAGTGGGTTGGAATACTGCCTGGCTGCCCAAACCAAAGCAGGTGGTTTAAATGGAAGGCCACTCACTCCCTGGGCCTTTGACATGGAGGTCTAATCCACAAAGCGGTAGAGCAACATCAGGATATGTGTTCCTATGGTAGCCGGTGGCCGACATTAGGTTCATACACCATTCGTTCCATCAGTATACTGGGGCCTGTGTGCACTGTTGGTTTGAAATGAAGGTTTTTCAACTCCGCTATCTGGATTCTCCCTACCCACCAGTCAGTCAATCAAAAATGAGTACTTCGCGCAAAAAACCAACAGCATTACATAAGGCCTTCTACAGGTTTTTCTATCTATAGAGCGAGAAAATATTGACAGCTAAGTTTGTTCTTATGGATATAAAACATTTGTCTTTCTGAACCATTCGAAGGCAAACAGATTTCCAAACCCCCAAACTATTATTGTTTAGAGAATTAAGGTTCAGCAATACTGATCATATTTGTTGTACACACACAATCCATGTTTACTCAATGATGATGAAAATAAAAATCGTTTTTCATCATGATTTTAAATGTTCTAAACAATTTACCACTGTATATCTACTGTTCATGTAACATGATATAAAGTAAACATTATTCGATTTTTAAATTTCATACAAAAAGAAATGCAAAAGTTCATTTTTTTTTTCAATTCCTATTAACTCGTTTCTATGCTGTACTTTACTGG
This sequence comes from Schistosoma turkestanicum, assembly GCA_944470395.2. Lineage (NCBI taxonomy): Eukaryota > Metazoa > Platyhelminthes > Trematoda > Strigeidida > Schistosomatidae > Schistosoma > Schistosoma turkestanicum. The sequence continues at coordinate 57,117,229 of OX103979.1, forward strand.
GTTTCTTTTTCTACATTTGTACTTTATTTTAAATGAATACTAAATTATTGATTGATTGTTAAAGATAATCTTAGTCTAATGCAATAATAAGAATCATACTTTTAGATTCAAATGTTGAATGAAAGCATGTATATAATACACAACAATATCGTTCAGTTATGTTGATCTATTCTCCTTTTTGAATTGATTTTTAGATAACTGACGTGTTAGTATTTAGTTTAAATTGATGTTTGTTTTCATGTCTGCATCGAAACATTTTTAATAATAATAAAAATTATTATTATTGTTATTATTATTGGATATATATATATATATTATTAGTATACATTTGAACTTCATTCTACTCACGTGTAGGCTTTTTTGTCTTTATATGGATTCATCTATTCAATTTACATTTACCGATCACTAATCATTACTTGACCAATGCCATATTTGCCCAAACTTTTATTGCTGATCCTATTCTATCAGTCAAGTTGCAGCTTGGTTACTAGTCTGCTATGCAATTATTATATGCATGTTGTTGAGATGTTTGTATTGTCTCTGATCCAGCTAATTACACGTCTGCTCAACGTTTTCAACTTTGATTCACAGCTCTCTGCTCTTTCCTTGAGTCCAGAAGTCAGCAACCAGCTTGTACTATATTTATATTTCAAACAGACGCAGGCTATGTATGAGGAAACAAGACTTCAACACATCATAAAATGAAAAATAACAATTATACATGAACAGAAAACTGGCAGCAGGTTAAGAATAATAAACAATGAACCAATGGCTAATTGCAATGTAGTGTCTTTTTAATTATACAATAAGAATATATATAATAGTATGCATTATAAGGTTGTGAGGATTGTTGAGTTACTTTGAAATCATAAATCGATCAATGTTAAACCACCATTAGAAACCTGGGAACACTGGACGGCCATTTTGTCTTGGTTTGGGACTCATCAGCAGTGCTCATCCACAATAGTCCATAAATTGTTCCCGGAAGTTGCTATTCATTCAATATTTGTTCTGATCTAACAGTCTGGAGATAATCGACAAGAAACTTTGAATATATGTTTCTTAATATGTGCAGTTTTGTGGAGACTAGTCTTCCCTTTTGAATTTGAACTCGTGTCATTCAGCCTGGCAGTCTAAGATGTTACCATTGAACGTTTTGGGCTACAATTCAATTGATAAAAGATTCGCTGGTTTGGTGATAAGACAAACGCTAATAAAATAAATTTTCATTCTCGATTTCTATTTAATCAATGTTTCCATTAAAAAAAAAAAGGAATACCATTTCTCAAATGGTATTTGTTGCAGTTGTTAATCTTGTGTTTGTTTTCTAATATTGTAGACAGAAAATCAAAATTCAACAAATATCTTGTCAGATTTTGAAGAAATGATATCTGATCCATCATCAGTTGTGATACTTACAGATGAAGTTGGTCAAGATGAAGTAGAGAATGATGTAATGACAGTGGAGATGGCAATTACAACCGACAAACCAATCGTTCATTCTTCTGAAATACCCACTGTTGAACATAAAACTTCAATTTCTGGTAATGTCTCCTATTTTTGAATATTATGAATTTTATTTCTATTCATAATCACATTGTAACATGTTGTTTTTTTCTAAATCATTGAAAGATAAAAGTCTTAAGATTATTTAGTTTCCTTTTTCATTTTTAACAATTTTTCAACTTTTGCACTGACTTGATGAAGTTGAAAGACAATGAACTGTAGCTAGTTTATTGAAAAGACTTAAGTTCTATAAAACACTGACTGTTTTAGACAAGTGATTCAATTCACATATGCTTTACACAATTTCGAAATGTCTAGAAACGAGTACCAGTATTAATACTTGAACATAACAGATATTATTAATTTTTAGTGATACAAAATTTCTAGTTTGCTATACAAGTCATATCATAAAAGAAACTTTATTTTATTCATTGAGGATGTTGATCACTTCATTCATCTGGAAAGCTTCATCCTTAACATCTGCCTACCTCGACGTAGAACGTTCAATCAATCAACCGCAACGTAGAACTTCGTACGTACGTACATCATTTCAAGTTGCCATACCACATTAGCACAGAGATGCAATTGTCGATTCAAATCCCATGGTAGTAGAGGTAGTAAAAGTAATCGGAGAGATTATGGTTTGAAGATATTATTCAAGAAGCATGATTCAGTGAGAAAGACCGAGAACGTCAGTTAGTTCAAGATTAGGTTACATGACAGCAAATAGTAGCTGAATCAAACTAATCATTTAGGGTGCCTCACTGATTAATGTGTTTCAATTTCAGGACGTATTTGATTCGAACTTTGCTCTACCTACTACGGTTCAAGAAACTAGGTGTTGCGTTATTAACCCTCACATTTGAAGTGTAACTCAAGGCCAAGTACACAAACCTAGACATTTCATAAATGAGTTGAATAAGTCTTAAATTAAATTTGTTTTATATTTTATTTCCAATATTTGTAATTTTAGATGATGAAGTTTGGAGTGATTCTGATGAAAGTGAAGATTGTTCAATAGACAAAACCAATAAAAAGTCAACCAAAAATAATAATAATAATAATAATGCTACAGACGAGACCGATACCACGAGGAATTCTGAGTCACAGTTAACTGATGAGGTTCGTAATTCGTTTTCTTTCAAGTAAAAGATTTTTTGTACTGTAGATCACTATAAGTGGTGTTAAAAATTGTAATGATCATTTTTCAATTATCGTCCGGATTTGTGTGGTCTAATTTGACATTTGATTACTTTAACGTTGTAGTATAATAATTGTGCTGTGTTTTAGTTTGTGAATTTATTTCAGTTTACATACAAATTGTTCTTAGACAACAATTAAAAATTAAGAAGCATTGGACAGTTACTTTATCGTACTGTGGGACTCCGCAGTAGTGTTCAATAGCAACCCTACTAGTAGTTGAAACGAGGGTATGCAGGTCTCACGGTTTGTCTTTAACCTTTAAACCATTGGTGTAACATCCTGTGGTTTACCTTTGTACTTCAATCTATTCGCTGTATTACCCAACCACCTTCCGGTGTCATTTTTAAGTAACACTCGAGGCAAATGAACCATGTTGTTCATAGCTTTTTAATATCACGCATGTATTGGATGCCTTTTTTATCTACTGTTTTATATGCTGCGACTAAATGAGTGACTAATTTCATGTTACCACTGAATTGGTTACTCGGGCGGTACACCTCGCAAAGAGTAAATCACGTTAAACTAGAAACGCGACTCACAACCAAAATAGAGACCCAGAGTAATCAGTGCACAATATTTTTTCCACACAACTGCAAACAGTCTTAAACGGTGGGTCCGGAGCACAAATCCATCAGAGGAAATGAAATGGTCAGTAGGCCGTACCCGTCTGTCCACGCTCGATGACCAGTTACATTTTCCTCTAACTTCTCATTAAAGCCTCTCGAAGTCCCTCACTAATGTGTATATGATTACTAGTGTAAGGGACAAGAGTGAAATAGCTGTTGACTTTTTCCTGATTTTAAATTATTACTAAAAGTCACTTCGTGATGCAAACTATAGCAAATCAATCTCTCAATTTGTTGAATATTTCACAAACTAATTCAGTTTTTTCATTGAGACCAACACTGCAGTTGCAACAGTCATTTAAATTATAAAAGCTGGAGTTGTGCGCAAAAGAAGTACGTCCAACCTCTTTTATTACCGTCGCCAAGATCAGGGCCAATTAACCAATGGTAATCCCAACTATAATAGAATATTAAAGATTCCCATTGTGAAAAATTAGAACAACATGTAAGCGAACAATATTGTTTTCGTTTAGATCATCATCAGGCTTTACTCTAATATACATGAATATTTATTTATATGTATATGTTAAACCAATCAAGGCGATCCGAGTCAATCATCACAATGAAATAGATTATGTCACTACACATAATAGGCAACAGTACAAATTGATATTAGGAAGACAGTAAAATAACCATTACGTAATCAGAAGTGTGTACGTAATTAGATAGTGAAGAATATAAGCGGCATGCGGCAGAAAACTACGAACAAATGCAGGATGAGAAAATAATGCTGATAATAACAAAATAAAATTAGAAAAAACTTAAAAGTTAGTTAAGTCATATCCGGCCACGGAAGAGATAGGGTTGTCACGAATTTCTTCTGAACACAAATTGGGGTTGAACGTTCAAATTCCTATGGCTTCTGCTATGTGTAGGAGAAGGAATCGAACTCTGTTGGAAAATTATGGAGGTATACGATGGATCACCCGGAAAGATCTAGACTTATCTACAATATGACCACTATCAACCAGATGTGCTAAGATAGAACTGCATATTGTTTTTAACTGGCCCTACATAAACCATGCTGGGAGGTGTTCACTCATTCGTTGGTTAAGTTGCCTGGTAGCACCCCCGATATAACTATCTCCACAGGAACAGCTGAATTTCTAAATGCACATAGGAGAGGCCAACTCAGGTAACTTATCCTTTGTTTGGGTAGACATCGCTGGTCGACTTGAAAAGCTCAACGCTAGTTTGACTGCGTAGAATGTTCTACTAATTACTTTCGTTAGTATGTCCTGAAGAGTATCGCAGGCCACATCTCCGTTGAATTGTAGTGTAATAAATAAAGGCTTCTTTTGAGTGGTCGAAATCTTTGACTTCTTTTTTACATTAAACATATACTTCCTTATGAATGCGCTAGGGTAGCCGATCTCGGTCAGTGAGCTGTTGATAAATTCCAGCTCCTGACTTAAAGTATCCACTGAACAGATCATTTTCGCTCTCCTAGTGAGACATCTAACTAAATTTCTTTTGTAGCGGATAGGTGTAAAACTATAAAAGTGAGTGTATCGGCAAGTAGCGGGACGTTTTCTGTATACGCTTCTACTTAGCGAGTCATCACTGCGCCTGCTTAATGTGACGTCAAGGAAAGTCAGCTTTTTATCATACTCCACTTCACCAGTGAAAATGATTGCCGGGTGTACATTGTTGAATTGTTCAAGGAGTTTTTCTTCACTGATTTTCTGATCTACAATGATGAATATGTCATCGACGCACCGGCAATAGAATGACCCAATTTGACCCATGTGCATAAACATCTCCCACTGTAATGTAATTGTCTTTGTTATCTTTATTCAAATATATTCGTATTATTATTGGTTTAACATTACTATTCTTCTCGTAAACACGTGATCAATTTACTAAGCATTGACTGAATTTGGTAATTTCATTACCGTTCGTCTCACCCTATCTAAACTGTGATTATTCTGATCATTGATGTCACATTTTCATTTAGTGTCTAAGCTTATTCAAGTTAACAGTTGCATATTAGTCAACCCAACCTGAACAAACAAGCCATAATTTGAAATGATGTATTTTGCCTTAAGCCAGGCCCAGTTTTGGGTTTTGCTAATTTGAACATGCGATTGTAGAACCTGAAGAGAATTTATTGAAAAGAATATATCATTTTCTAGTTAAACTCAATAACATTTTACTTTGATTCACTTATTATACAAATATATTTGATAATAATCTATGGATCATAATTGTTTGTATATTTGAATTTAATTTTAGGCTGATGATTGGGAGAATTGGTCATAAAAAGGTTAATTTTTCATAGTTGTTATTGACAGCGATTATTCTAATCTTTTTCTGGTTCAGATTAATTGTTATTATTATAATTGATTTTGTTACTTCTTTTTTCAATGTAAACCGAAATTAATCAGTGTGATACATCAAAGTAAAAAATGACTGTAATAACTAGTTTGTTCTTAAGCAGAAAACCGACAATGGAAAAAACCACCTATTATCACCTATTATTTTTCTGAAAAATGTGTACAGCTCTGTAACTAATGTTGACTTGATGGTGGACTAATTATTATCATACTTGAGAAATTTTGTTCATTTTTAATTAATACTTTCCTAACCCCTATGAATACTGGCTTTACTTTGACAATACTTTGTCATCTACTAAAATTTAATATTTGAAAACTATTGTTACTATTAGTAGTTGTAGTAAATTATCAATTTATTGAGCTATTACACCGTCATTATATATGCTACTTTGATGTTGTGATTTTGTCCAGTTTCAGGAATTAATTTCATCAATCAATTCTTTTTTTTTATCGTTAAAAATAAACCCTTTTCTTAAAAATGCTTGAAAAATGTTGTAAAGAATAAGTTCTGGTTAAATAGAAGCGTAAATGATCGGTTAGTGCAGTGTCGGCTGTATATATATGTGTGTGTGTACATGAATTTAACTGTAGGTAACAAGAAAAACCAACTGGATAGCTACGTTTATACTACCAATGTTTAAACAGTAATCGAAGATGAACCATTTTAAGTTTATCAAATGTACACTCTTGACTAATATCTAGCTAAATAGTTTTGTCAAATCTCTCCGTATGGTGCTTGAAAAATACTGGGTTGCGTAGACACTTATTCATATGTCTAAATGCGAATTGACAACACAAGATAAAACTACTGGTTCATGCAGTTAGATTGCTCAGTAACAGTCGGTAAACGAGAGCGAGACAAATGATCCAGTGACACAGCGGGCTAGTCTAATCCGAGTGTCCCAAGGCCCCACAAAGTAGAAGATATGGAGTAGAAAGTGTATTCTACAATCACCCAAAAAATCGAGGTCCACAAGCACACAAACCGAGTTTACTTATACATCATAGAAACGCCCTTCAGAGAGCCACAAAAATAGTGTACTAAAAGAATACGTCCACCAATGACAGCCAAGAATTTTTCAGGTGGGAAATGTAATCTCAAGGTCAACTAATCAGCCAGTGCTCTAAAACATAAAATCCAAAATTAGGACCTTTATCAGGTGAGTGTGGGGATCTAACGTCAGTAACACACTTAAACTCTAGTTAAGTTATTCCATATCTTACGGTGGCCATTATTTTCTACTTCTAAATCATTAATACATTGATAGATCTATAATCTTTCATTACATTTTTCATATATTATGTAGTACACTTGATTAGTATAGAAATGATATCACACTAATAGAGTGATTACGTATTAATGTGAAGCAGCTCAAAAAAAATTATTCTACACTAGTGAAACGATTTCCAGAATACTTTTGAACAAGTGATTTCCGAATCGCTAGAATCATAAAAATTCCACAACTAAATGATTCCCCATAAAAATCAACTAATCAAATCTTGCATCGAAATGATTTACAACCAATTGAACAATTGCTTTTTATTTTTTAAAAAAAACTGTGTACCCATGAACAAATTGAGCACATATTTTATTAACATTTAAACTTATCACTATTTGATTGAAATTTATGGTCACGCCCACAAAATTTTATCCTTAGGGCTACTAAAACAAAAACACACAGTCGGTTGAATGTCAGCCAGCAATCAGTATTCATTTTGTTCAAAATAAAGACAATGCGTTATGAAATTATTTTAATATACAGTGTCTTATCACTAAATAGACGATAGATTCTTCTTTGTTTTTTTTGGCAACATAAACTTTGTACGACCGTCAGATCAGTGAATTGGAATAATCATATTTTTCCTGCGCTTGGTACAAATTTTAACACTCGAAAATGAAGTATTTATTAAAATTCATAAGTATTACCAACCCCCTTTCTGTTTTACACAGACACACATACAAACACAGGATATCGTATTTGTACAAAAGTATGTACACTAGAATGTGATAAATACGGCCTTATACAATGATAGACGATGTTTTACTCACTATGGAATTAATTATCCTAATCATAATAGTAATCAATTGGAATTCGACCTTGAAACGACTCGATTCAAAAAATATCAACAATTTTGCGCAAACTCTTCTACTCAATCTGATCATCTGAATTCCGATGTTCCATTGAATTGTACACTTGAACAGAATAGTGTGGATTCAATTGATCAATCGTTATTTATGGATTTAGGCATAAATAACAATAATAGTAGTAGTAATTTGTCAATATTATCGAATAGAAGACGTCAAAAACCAGTCAATAGTCGAAGGGTTTGTTTATTAATTATACTACACTATACTATGTATATGTGTTTACAAATATATATATTTTGTGTATTGTGATTGACGGTAGCTAGTCATCACACTTATAATCTAGGTTATCTGTTTAAGTATTGAAACTTCATCAGTTGAGGTGGTTGGGACATGTGTTGCGTATGCCACCTAACCAACGACTGCCTCGTCGAGCTATGTTTTGTAGGTTGTTAGAAAGCTAGGGGCGGCCAAACCAAAACATGGCACGAATCTATGAAGTCATTGACAAGTGGACTGAGTCATGTTGACTGAGGTAGACTACCTTAGTTGTGGTACGCGAGATGTTAGTCATCGATGATTAGAGACCGTGAATGATATGATATGGCTCAAAACCGTCTTCAATGACGCAGGTGCATTCATTCTTTGTATTCTCACAAATCATAACCTTCTGGATTCCCCATCAATTTATTTTTTAAGTTTATTTCACTACATTCTACTTCTTGAATATTATCGTCGAACCCTACCTAATCTCTCCGATTACTGCTAATACTTCTACTACCTCTACTACTATGGGATTTGAATTGACAATTACATCTCTGTGCTATTGTGGTATGGCAACTTGAACTGTTACTGTAGACTGATTTATTGACGGTTATTTTTAATGTTAAATAAATTTTCTTTGGAAGTAATTACCAAAACTGATATAATTTTATGATACAATAATTAACCTTCCATTGGCAAGGGTAATTGTACATTGGTTTTCAGGAGAACCAACGAGAGACTGCCTACGTGTGTTAACACAACAACCTGGACAGTTTGGCTCAATCCCGTGGTGCAACCTCACACAGGTACCTGACACCCTGGTGGACTGTTCACACCAGTTATATACACTAGTACATCTATAGAATGATTATTTCCGATATATGATCGTGCGAATCAGAACAGAGACGCAAATGTCAGTTCGAATCCCATAGTGGTAGAAATGACAGAAGTATTAGCAGTAATGGAGATTAGGGTACAGAGATATCGCTCAACAAGTATAATCTAGTGAAATAAACTTAAAAAGATACAGTGGTTAGTAATTCAGAAGATTGGGATTTAAGAAAACACAAATAGTGGAAACCCCCGTGCCATTGCAAAAGACTTTAAGCCGTGTCGTTCAATGTCTCTAACCATCGGTGACTTTAGTCTCGCGGACGCCGAACAGGTAGTCTGAATCTATCGACATAACTAAGTCCACTTGTCAGTTACTTCATAGATTTCTGCGATGTTTTAGTTTTGCCGCCCCTAGCTTTCTTCCAACCTACTCCTACACCACAAAACATAGCTCGACGAGGCAGTCAGTGAGTGGTCATGCGCAACACTTGTCCCAACCACCTCAACTGATGAAGCCTCAACACTTCATCTATTAATCTGCCATCCTTACCTAGTACTCATTTCCTAACTATAGTATTGCTTACTCGGTTGTCCCAGGATATACGAGCAATGCTTCAAAGACATCTATGAAAGAATACTAGTAACCTACGAATGTCCTCTACTCTTACCGGCCATGTTTCGCATCCATATAAGAGTACGGAGCGAACTGCTGCGCAGTACACTCGTCCTTTGGTTAGCAAACGGATATCTCGCCTGCTCCATAAATGAGGCAAGTTGGCGAAAGCATTTCGATGGGGAGAACCGCATCCCGAACATGCTTGCATGGTTGTTTAGGATAGTCAGAAGACTGTGCATTTTTTTCAGCGTCTTGACCGAGTAAAACTGTCATCAGCTTACTCTACTTCAACAAGCGTGTCTCCTGGTAGAAGGTCTAATCCTGAAAAGTGAGATGATAATCTTAAGTCTACAAGCATATCCACAACAAAGTTAAATAAGAATGGAGAGAGTGGATATCCCCAGCCGTTATTACTATATCAGAGCGCCTAACGTTTTGGAGGAAGTCCGAAAGCTTTCTGTAAAATTCATCTTTCACCTCGTCTGAACTGCAGTCAGTGGGAGCGTAGGAAGAAACGACGAAGAGTCAACGGCAAGTGTCTCTATCTTTCCGACTCCTTACTGTCCCATTCAGTCGGACAGCGCAGAGGCGACTGTCTACAGGGATCCAGTCTAGGAGAGATAGTTCAGCCCTACGACTCAATGCTACACCTATACCGGCGAGACCCCGAGTTAGTCGTGGAGATAGGAGAAGTGTTAAGGGGTTTAGGAAGGATTTGCTTGTGACCGATTTCGTCTCGCGTGCTATTATGGGTATGAGGACGGATGTCACTTCGCGGCTGCCTTCACAGACAGGTTAAAGTTAAACAGGAATGGAGAGAGTGGACATCCCTGTCTGACACCACACGAAGTAAAGAATTTTGATGACAGTTCGCCATAATCTCTAACTCAGCCAAAGGTGTTGGAGTAGGGAGCGCGTATAAGGTTAACGCAATGTGAATATCTGATCTGTACACCCACATCCAGGTCGAAAACCAGCCTGGATTTCTGGAATCTGCTCTTCACGAGCTCAAGTTGAGCTTCCGAGTATTATCGAGGACAATATTTTAGACGCTATATTAGACTTATTCTTCTGTGACTATCATAAGAGAACTTTTTTCGTTTCTTATAAATTTGGACAATCAGGGATTAAGACCAGTCAGATTATATTACGCCCACTTTCCAGATTCTACCTAAGACCTCAATCAATCTACCTGTTAAAACTGGACCACCATCCTTAAAAATCTCAGGGGTCCGCTGCTCTCCCTCGCTTCAGAGTTTCTATAGCTTCATCACCTTCAGTAAGAGTTGGACGATTTACATTAATCTGCCATTCAGGATGACTGAAGATCGTGGGCAACCGAAGTGTTGCTAAGGGCCAGCTGAAGTGTCCTGCCCATCGATCCAAACACCTGGATTGAGAATGGATAATAATCCCATCCTTTTCCGAAATAGTCTCACTCACACTTGGGTTCCTAATACCAGTTTCCTTGATGAGTCTAAATAGTTGCCTATCGCCGCTGCCTTTTCCATCTCTCTCGCTTTCTCCACCCACCACTGTTCTCGATCATTGCGTAGGCTTTTTGTCAGCCTACGTCTAAGCTGACTCCGCTCCTCAGAGCCAGGCGGGATGAGTTTTCGAGCATCCATCAGTTCGGTAGATGCTATTGAGATCCAGGGCTTCATCCTAGCCTTTTGGTTTACCTTACTAGCAGATATCATTGCCGTTTCCACAGCCTTTCTGATATCATACCAACCTGCTTCTGGATGGGAATCACTTACATGGTTGCTTGACTCTCTTCCTAGTTGCTCCTGAAATATTCTCTTAGTTTGATTAACATTAAGTAAAACCCTAAGAGGCTTTCTTACCGTGTCTCTCCTACGTCCAGTAAGCCTCAAACAGATGCGAGCTCGCACTAGAGCATGATCTGAACCTAAACATGTGCCCCACAACGAGCGACAGTCTTCTATCGAACCCCTCCATCAGTGGCTGATGGCGATGTGATCTAGTTGAGTCCAACGTGGAGACGACTTCGGGAGTCGCCAGGTCAAGAGATGCCTAAAGTTAGTGTTTGCTAGAAATACGACCATCCCTTTTTGAGATATTTTCGCTAACGTTTAGATTACTATTACTAGTTTCCTCGATAAGTTTGATCAGTTGTTTACTGTCATCCATCGCCGCTGCCTTTTCTATCGGTCTTGCTTTCGCTACCCACCACTGTTCACGATCATTGCGTAGGTTTTTTATCAGATCTCATCGTTCTCCAATCGACCTGCCTGGCATGGTAGGACCTACAGGAACATGTGTTCCAGCCAATATAGCTCGGTCGGGTTATCATGATAAGCAAGCCCGACTACCATGTCAAGGTACCAGCTACGATCGGGAGTAGTAATAATGGAAAGAACTGTGGTATTACTTAAAATTCCAAATACCATTTTCACAAACAGAAACAATTAGTTTAACATACTGGAGGTAGACAGATACTAATCTATGTATAAAATGAATAAAACAAAGATTTTCCAACTACTCAGAACTGTACCGCAACATGTCGAGAATTTAAACTAAATCGTTCTGCCTATTTATTCGGATTTGAGTAGCGAAACGGCCAGTGACATCTCATCTTCTTGTCCATATATACATAGCAGTCACTTCACTACATGCTTAAAGTCACACACTAGTGTTCTTCATCAACATTAAAACAATGATTTAAAACAAAATATAATTAAAATAAATATAATTTTATATTCTATTTGTATGACTTTTTCACCATTACCAAATATACAATTCCATAAAAAAAAGAAAATTAGATTAAGTAGTAATTTGATGGATAAATGCATGATGATATAAAAGGCTAAAACAATAGAAATATAAACAATACAAAAACAATCTACATACTCATCACTGATTGACAACACAATTCAAATCAAATTCTCTGGTGAGTCACTATAAAAATGATTAAAATCTAATCGTAACAATAATTGATTTAAATCTGTTGTGCCCGGATAGTAATGAGGATTAGTGGTACTAGCCGTAGTAGTAGTAGTAGTAGTAGCAGTACCAGATGACGATAATAGTCCGGAAGTTTGACGATGACCAGAATTGAAACTAACACTACTTTTAGCACCGGTTAAACAAGAAATATTTAATAAATCATATAGCAATTTCGCTTGAGTATAAAATTTATTCACAATCTCTTGTTCTTCATTAGAAAATTGTTCATGATTATGATTTACATTACTGTGGTTATCATCTATATTTGTTAAATGATGATTGTAATATTGTTGATTTGATAAATTCACAAATTGACAACAACAATTCAATAACTGTAATATACATGATTTTATATTTGGCATAAACAATAATGCTTGTGCTTGTAAACCAGCCAAATAGGCTTCATGTGCAATCTGAATTAATTGAATTTCTTGATCATTGTTTAAACGATGAATCAAGTGTGAGAATTGTGCTTCAATAACATCAACCTATGAGAAGGAGGAAAGAGGAAGAAGAAATAGACAGTGGGCGTTTTGCAAAAAACTAATTATGGTATTAGCAATAGTTATACACAAATCCAATCGTCAGACAAAAGTGTAATAGCTGAAATGCAGTTCGTAATTATTTCCTTTGTTATTCTATCAACTGAGAATTGTGTGGATTCAATTAGAACTATTACTTACCAGTTGGAGATGATATTATATCATACTTTCTTCGTACAATAACATTAATTTATGTAATAATACACAATAGATTTAAGCTAGTGATCCAAACACCGTTAAATATTGAGTTTTTCTTCTTACCTTTTCAGTTATACATAAGTCTTTGTAGAAGTTTTTTACGCTTTATTCAAGATCTAATGGAGGACACAGAGTGCATGAATCTACGCCTCTGTGAACGATTCTGAGCCATCTTACTCTACTTCTGTAACCATTGGTTACGGTGGTTGCACGTATCTCAACCATATACCCTGCACCTACCATCACAGTTCAGTCCATATTAAAACCATCATAGATTGATGCTGTCTTGATTTGGTCACTTCTAGTTTTCATTCAACCTATTCCTACATTAGAAAACTTCAAATAAGATTCTATACTGGATTACTAAGTGTATTTGAAAAGTTTAGATAACTAGCATGAAATTGTGTGCACTTCTTTATTCAAATCTAAAGAATGGGAAACAAAAATCGATTTTTAAAAAAATGAGTATGCATTACGTACGTACAAAACAGAGACAACGATAGTAAAAGTGATATTTTCGCTCTTTTACTTTACTAAAAGTACATGCCACTTCTTCAACTATAGTAGTGCGTTATCATGAGATTGATCATTTACTCTGAACTTGTTTGTTATTATTCTAGTTTTAATCATAAATCAATCTCACAAATATATTATTTCCTCCAAAAAGTTTTGAGTGTGTAAATAATTGTTGTATATGCTTGTTTGATGGTCTCCTACATTGTTATTTAATATCTAATGAAATAATCTATGCAATACTATCTCATTATCAATGGTAAATTTATCTATTTGAATAGCAGATAAATACTGTGGTTACATGTTTGAAATCGATTACATTGCACTTCTTAAAGTGACTTAAAATAAGGTAAAAAATAATGTAACCGCTATGCCAAGTACTGATCTAAGCATACACAGTTGCTTTTAATTCTGAAAGCTAATGATACTATGCAATTGTCTTAAAGTGAAGTAGAAGTGAGTTTCAAACTTTTGATCTAATAACTGGTGGGCATATATGATTTAATAAAGAAAATATAGCTCTATATGTAGTGAACGAGAACACAGGTGGGGCAACCGGATTGTATTTAGCGAAAATTACAGAGTTACTCAGTAAAATTGGAAAACCATATCGTAAATCGTTAATTTGCAAAATATCAGTTCATCATATCGAAATGGACTGTTCCTGTTGCAAAACATCAATCTACTGTCACTATTCATGCGTTTCATACAAATTCCATTGTGTTCCCACTCTTCCTTTCTTGATCTTCCCCCATCTTCTGCTCCCAGACATTACGTTGACACTCACGTCATATACAAGTTGTAAGTAGCTCACACCACATATATACCTTACTGTGAGATAGTTTACGTTGATTCAGAATTACTCACGAATAGGAGATTCTCCTAATATGAAATGAGATCTAAGGAATAAAATAGTTAACATGTAATACTAATACCCCACAGTATAAGAGAAAAGCCAGGAATGACTAGGTAAGCACTTGATGGATTGTTAATAATAAAAATAATATATCTGTAGTATTCCAATGAGTAGAAAAGTTAATATTTTTTTGACGGTTCGTGACTCAAAGTAAGCTTTACTATCCATCCGACTTGGATCATCTATCCAAACCATCATGTTCGATTGCATCATTCACAGCTCTGTTCTTTCACATTACAAATGTCACGTTTTGTACACCTTTAACACAAATACACAAACATACTTTATATGAATCATCTTGGCCAACATGAGATAACATTAACTTAGTCACACCCATTTTTGATTGACTGTATTAAATGTCTCTGGTTTATTCCTTTGTACTACACAAATTTCGATTGATTTAACTTAATCTCTGAAGAAATGGCTTACAATTAGTCACGAAACATTAGAAAAATTTTAATTTTCCTACTCATTGGGATATTAAAATAGATTATTTTTATTATTAGGAGCAAAGAATTCAGACGAGGTTTGATATCCATAACAATCCAAACTGTAATAGAACAATTCTGTTTACACACCAACAACTATTAACTCCGAACATAATAGCAAGCCAAAAACGAAACCAAGCAACCCAAGATCAATGGGTTAATAACATGAATTGGAAAAACGTTAATGAGAACTTTTCAGTACACATAAGAATTACCATTAGATTAATAAAAGTAAGAAAACACTGGTTAATTTGAAATCTCCCTATAGTGTACAAGTTAGAACGTTTTTGATCAATTCTGTTTAAAGACTAAACCTAATAGTTATATATATATATATATATATATATATATATCAATGTATCTTTTTTACTTGACCAGTTAGTTGTGTGATTGTCTGACTATTTTTATTGTATTAATTCTGTAGGATTATATTTACTTGGATTATATCCATAAATTATATTTCAATTTTATTCATTACTATATTACTTGATCTGATCTGCTAATCTGAATACAAATCAAATATTTACTAAAGTTTTCTTGTTCACATTGTGCGTATACATTTTCAGCGATTGTCAAAGTGTTTGAATAAGATTATGAACTTGAATTTTTTTTCACAAATGCAAACATAATAGTTAAAAGATAGATGGTTTTTGTAAATAATTATTGTATTGATAAGAAATAAATGTTATTCGACTAGTATATTTTAAACTAAGAATATAAATTCTTTTTTTTACAAATATGATCACAAACTAACCTGTAAATAATACTGTAGACTCTCAATTATAAATGCCATATGACTGCGAACTAGAAGGCGTCGACTTATACAAGATTGCAATTTAGTAAAATCATTATTTGATGGTGGTATTTCAGCATAATTTACAGTGAATCGATCACGAGCAATAGTACGACGCCATAAAAGAATTTGATCAGCCCAAAACTGTTGTAACTGTAATTGTGTTCGACGGATAGCGAATAGAAATTGAAATAATTTGTCATAAGCACGACAAATATTAGGAGAGAACAAACATTCAAATACCGGTGGAACAATAATGCATAAATGTAAACAATCCCAAACTGTTCGATTTTCAAACAATTCATTTGATTGAGTTTCTGTTAATTTTATTAAAAATCTAAATAGAGAAATGAAAGATTTACAAGAACAGAATATGAGACGAAAAATAATATCGATGATTTTCCTATTATTGATTTAATAATTTAAATTCAATATGATTTTAAAAAATCCAAAGAGAAATAATTTGCACACCCTGGAATTTTATGGAAAAATCCTAGAACTGGTTTAACATACAACTCGAAATTAATTTCAATAAAAGTTATGTTATGATATGAATTATTCGGTAATTAAACCAAAATGGATTTTGATAGAACTAGGGAAACGAATCTCATGATACCTTCTCTGTAGATGGAAAGGTCAAACATGTGCGATTTTTGCGCTTCCAATCGTTGATTCACTCTTTAGATGATTATGATCGTTTTTAAACACTGTTTTAAAAGTATCATTCAACTAAGTAATGAACTTGTTACAAAACGACCTAAAATTAATATCAATATTTTTCATTCAACTAAAAATGAAGACGAATTTCTACCTCAGGTACAAGGTAAAACAGTGAATGCATGTTTTTCAATGGTCCTAATCTTATAAATCATATCATCTTTAGGTGTCAGTCAGTGGGGAACATGGATTAACGGCCGAAGCACTTGGTTTTGAACTGGTAGGTCAGAGTTTCAAATGCCGTTCTATTTACATTAGTCTCAGTGGACAGATCGTTATCTCTAGGCCTCATATAATTACAATATGACTGATTTTGGTAAGGTCAAATTTACTGTGTTGGTTCAATTATAAAGCTTTCACCTTATTTCTAGGCCATATCGTGAGAACAAACTTCACATAAAAGTGACTAGTCTAATTTTACAAATGTATCACTAACAGCTTATCTCGTCAGCCTTGATTTCGATTGGTTGTTGTTGACCCATGTTTTATAATTGTCTTAGTAGATATACTGACACTTGAGATAAAATAACTCAGGATCAGTTAGCTGTTATTTATCTAAGACACGGGCAAATAGCAATTAGTATGAAGACATACTAATTATCATGTGATGTTCGAAGTCTCCGCAAAATTACTAATGCAATATTATTAAAAATTACAAGTCCAAATCAGCGTAAAACCCATTGCTCACAATGCATACTCTATTTTTATCGTGCATACGCTTAAAAGAAAAAAGAAAGAGTATGCATCAAATGGGCTAGAGACTAGTTAAATAACAAAAACCCACCTATCTTCTACTAAGAAAAGAACTACAATGTTAAAATGCTAATAACCTTTTTTGTTTAAACAGGTCTGCAGTATCTATAGTGTGTTTCAAACTTATAAAAACCTGAGGACAGCTAAAAACAACATAAATGAAACTGTACGATTTATTCACTATGAACTGTAACCATGTTTCACGTAAAATATACTTGTCATTATATGCAAAAAATTTCTAATAAATTGCTTGGTATCTAATATTATGTGACTTTTGACTACATAGTCACTTTTCTTCAATGTTGTTTTTTACAGTACGACTATTATACTACCACTTTTATATAATGATATCACCTAACCGGAAAAGGCAATGCGTTTCTGAAGTTAACGTACTCATCCTTAAAAAGTCATTACTGGTTATTCTTCCCAACGTTATTGCAGATGTCCACATTTCTAAATTTCTGCACTTTCGAATAACGCAGAGACAAAAGATCAAAGCAACATAATGAACCATAGAAAATGAGAAGAGTGAATCGAGGGAATAATACGTATAGGATACGATTTTCATAAAAATTTCTGATAAATGAATTCGCTATTTGGTAGTATATGGCAAACCAGAGAAGAATAGTGATATCAGTAATAGTTATAATAATGCAGAATTCTTAGCATACACGACTGTAACACCTACCCCTTAGATTAAATCGTTAAATGGAAGTAAAAGTTTACTCTAAGATGGGTAGATTTAAGCTTAGAGCTTCAAAAACGAAAAGCAATAACAACAAAAGATTATCTACAGTTTCATTTTACTGATTCTAAATATCTTATGCTTTTAAAGAAACCAAAAGTTTTTAATATGCCTCATGGTTAGAACCCGTGATCTCATGGGTGAACTATGATTTGTTGTTCTGATAATTTCAAAGTTCATTATCCTTAAAAGGCCGATGCTTTTAGGAATGAATGAACTCTAATTTATACAGCGGTACTACTTTAGAAACTTACGTAACTTTAAAAGATCTGTGTTTAGTTTATAGTGATCACCTATTAAGTCGATCATATGTGAATTGTCATTCGAAGATATCTTCGATCCTATTTTCAGCGTTCATGCCCCAACAATATGCTTGGATAGATTGATTGGAACTAGAAATTTGGTCCATGAAATGCATCTAACTATCTCCACTGTACAACAAAAAGTATATAACCGTCAACGTTTCATGAAATTTTTGAATGTATATGCAACTTTTACCAATCAATAGCCAATGAAGGACAATACAGTTGCTCAGGGATAAGGAAATGAGTGACTAGGATCAAGATCCTAACAAAGACAGCTAAACGTCCCACTCATTTGGCAACAATAAGAGTAGTTCAACATAGAACATAATATCATCAAAAATGTCTACATACACTTGAAAAATTTGATATCACTGTGACATACTTAAACTTGGAATCTAATTCTTCATCATCCATGCCTAAAGAACGAGCTGCTCCTAGAAACGCTTCAGTAACATCATATTCAAGAGCTTGAATATCACTTTCATTTGTTGGGGGATGTCGGTCTAAAATGTTATGTCCAATTCCACAATTCGTCCCAGAGCGTGAATCACTACTGTTGCTGAGATTATTTAAAATATTTATATGATCAAGGAATGCCAAAAATAATTCGCCTCTTCCTAAAAGTAGTACATCTTTAACTAAGCGAAGGTATTGAAGTAATTTGTGTTCTTTCATTAAACTGCACCAAACATGATATGAGACAACACTCTGTATATCACATACTAAACTATGGATTTCATTAACATCGATCAGGCTACTGAAGGTTTTTCTAGTTGAATGGATTTCATCTGAATTTTCTTCTGAATAAGTTGACAGTTCCTTAAAACGAGGACAATAAGTTTCTTCTAATTTCAGTAAAAAAGAAGCTTCTAATGGATCATAGGTGGCAGAATACACAGCCTCACCAGTTGCAAGCACTCTTTGAGCAAACGAAGTTGGTAGAAATGATGGTAGATTGCCATTATCTATAAAAAATGTAGTTTTTGTTTTCACAAAGTCACTCTTCATTGAAAGATCATTAAAATGACCCTGTAGATCGGATGGATCCGCGCGGGTAGAGACAGAAGTAAGATTTGCTGACTTGATGAAAAATTCAGAATAAGGATCATGAAGAACACCATACAAAACCCATGAAGATAATTGTCGTAAAAATACCCGCATAATGTGAGAAACTAGCTTTTGGATCGTGAATCGTGGACCTGGCAGACCAGGAGGTGCAGCTGATAATACTGTATCTAAAAGCCGACAGCTAGACTTAACACCGGTAGTTTGAGGGTTTGTAACTACATTTTCCACCTTTTTAGTGATCTTCACAAGTACAGGTAGTAAAATCTTATAGGGATGAAGACGGTAAGAAAAGTGTGAAACACCAAGATCAGCATCCATCAGAAGTTCTGTTTCTAGTGTACATAGATCTGTTCTGTATTCTTTAAGTGAATCATCAATTCCGAATGCAAATGCAGATAAATATAAACCATGATATGATTTGGAAAAGCGTTCAATAAATTCTTGCAAATATTTATAGCAAGTTCCAAGTTTTAATAATTCTGCATAAAGAACAAGTTCACCTTGTGGTACAAAAGGAAGATTATTTGATATGGGTATTAAATGTTGGTCTAGACCTAAATCCTCATCTTCTTCGGTTTTCTTATCCGACTGAACGAATATACCGCCAGAAATTCCATGTAAAGCAAGTAATAATTCATGCAACATTTAGTATGTTTAATTGAGATCTATCTATGTGAATGAATGGAAAATTAACAAGGTTTAAACATGCTAATAATCAGATAAAGCAGTATAAATCTTAGTTGCAAATCGGTATATATGGAAGCAAGCATTTATTAAGATATACTTTGATACATTAAAAATTTCGTTTGATATTAAATTATATTATTGTTTGACGGCTTTTCGGCTTGAACACTTAATTTCCAACTAATAAGTTTTCATCCATATCAATTTGCAAAGCCTGGTATTGCTACCACTATTTATGCAAACGCTGTTCAGATTTGAACACATCCAGTCAGTCAGATGCAACGTAGACCTTCGTACGTAAGTACATCAGTTCATGTCGCCATACGACATCAGCACAGAGATGTAATTGTCAATTCAAATCCAATAGTAGAAGAGGTAGTAAGGGAATTAGAAGTAATCGGAGAGGTTAGAATTAGAAGATCTTATTCGCGAAGTATGATTCAATGAGATAAGTTTAGAAGTCAGTCAGTTGCAACGTAGAACTTCGTACGTATGTACATAAGTTCATGTTGCCATACCACATTATTAGCACAGAGACGCAAATGTCAAATCAAATCCCATAGTGATAAAGATAGTAGAGGTATTAATGTTATAATAAAGAAGACTAGGGTTTAAGATATTATTCAAAAATATAATTCAATGAGATAAGGTTAGAAAGACAAGGTAGAGGTGCTGGCTAATCCGAGATTAGGATTTTGAGAGAGCTCAAAGAGTGGATGCACCTGCGCCATTGCAAACGATTTTGAGCCATGTCATTCAAGGTCTCTAACCATTTTTCAAATTCATTAAGACTTGGGGGACTTAAGTCGATTTGCCATTCAGAATGATTGGAGATCGCGGGTAACCGAAGAGTGGCTCGAGGCCACTTGAACTGATCCCTAAAGTGTTCTGCCCATCGGTCCAGTCTCGTTGATTGAGAATAAATGATAGTCCCATCATTTTCCGAGATAGTCTCACTTACACTAGGATTCCTAACACCAGTTTCCTTGATATGTCGGAAAAGTTGTCTAGTGTTCCCTATCGCCGCTGCCTTTTCCATCTCCCTCGCTTTCTCCAACCACCACTGTTCTCGATCATTGTGTAGGCTTTTTGTCAGCCTACGTCTAAGCTGACTCCGCTCCTCAGAGCCAGGCGGGATGAGTTTTCGAGCATCCATTAGTTCGGTAGGTGCTATTGAGATCCACGGCTTCGTCCTAGCCTTATGGTTTACCTTACTAGCAGATATCACTGCTGTTTTTACAGCCTTCTTGATATCATACCAACCTGCTTCTGGATGGGAATCACTTACATGGTTGCTTAACTCTCTTTCTAGTTGCTCCTGAAATATTTTCTTAGTTTGATTAACATTAAGTAAAACCCTAAGAGGCTTTCTTACCGTGTCTCTCCTACGTCCAGTAAGCCTCAAACAGATGCGAGCTCGCACTAGAGCATGATCTGAATCTAAACATGTGCCCCACAACGAGCGACAGTCTTTTTTCGAACCCCTTCATCAGTGGCTGATGGCGATGTGATCTAGTTGAGTCCAACGTTGAGACGACTTCGGGGGTCGCCAGGTCAAGAGATGCTTTTCCTTATGCCTAAAGTTAGTGTTCGCTAAGAATAGGCGGTTATCTGAGCATAGTTGCAACAGACGGTCGCCATTGTCCGTTCTTTGAGCCGCGAGACTATAAACATCCACCTAAGTGTCTTTCATTTTCACTCAGTCTACCTACCTGAGCATTAAAGTCACTAGCCATTAATACTATATCAGAGAGCCTAGCTTTATGGAGGAGATCCGAAAGCTTTCTGTAAAACTCATCTTTCACATCGTCTGAACTGCAGTAGTCAATGAGGGCATAGGCAGATATGACGAAGAGGCAACGGCGAGTGTCCCTATCTTTCCGAGTCCTTACTGTCCCGTTTAGTCGGACAGCGCACAAGCGACTATCTACTGGGATCCAGTCTAGGAGAGATAGTTCTGCCCTAGGACTCAACGCTATGCCTACGCCAGCAAGACCCCTGGAAGCAGCATCAGGGCTACCAGATACACGAAGAGTGGATCGGGCTGCTTCTTCATTTTGACGAGGTGAAATCAGGTTAATGACTTTACTAGGATCCTGTATGCGCGTTTCCGAGACACAGCATACATCGATTGAGCGAGATTCTAAAGTCCTAGCTAATGATGCCTGTTGCCGTATTCGACACAATGTCCGTACATTAAATGCTCCAACATGTAGTCTAGAACGGGGTTTCAAGAGACCAGGAACGACGTTTCGTGAACTTGCTTCGTCTGCATTAGCGGTGCAGTGAGAAAAGGGAGTGTGAGTAGAGTTAGTCGTAGAGATAAGAGAGATATTAGGGGGTGTAGGAACGATTTGATTTCGACCAATTTGGTCTCGTGTGCTGTTACGGGTATGAGGGCGGTTGTCACTTCACGGCTGCTCACACCGTGGAAGGTTGTTTCTTGAGGGACCTGAAAAGGAAGATAGATTAGTGTTGGTCTTGAAGACCTGGGTGCGTGACCGCAGAGTCCAAGGGACAACTGCTTGAGGCCGGTCACGCACGGCCTTTTTATGAAATGTTTTTTGAGTATTAGCTCCACTCTTGAAAGACCTTAGTGGGCGCCCTTACCCAAGGAGACGGAAATCCGTGAGGTAGGGTGAGGTGTGACATTTTTGGGGTCGACCTTTCCTAACCCCTCCTTCCTTGTGAGAATGCAGTATCGCTACAGATGCTGGTTATCGAAGGGAAACACCTTACTGCTGTCCAACCACTATACGGTCCGCAGTATGACTTCGCCCTCAGATCTTGGGTAGCTGCTTTTAGTCTCATCGTTCTCCAATCGACCTGCCTGGCATGGTAGAACCTTCAGGAACATATGTTCCAGCCAGTATAGCTCGGTTGGGTCATCACGATAGGCAAGCCCGACCACCACGTCAAGGTAGCGGCTACGGTCGGGTACTGAGTACTGAGTAAGTAGGTCACATTATTTAATTATTATTACCATAATAATTTTATACAAATGAAAGTAAATGCTGCTGACAGGATATTCTTGAAGTGAATAAGATCCAAAAACTAGATGACTAAACAGAATTTCAACGTGGATAATATTAGTTACCTACGTACATGTACATATACATATACTACGGCTTTATTTATTAGTAACATATAACTCTTCGAACAACAAGGAACCAAGAACCCC
The DNA here is from genome assembly GCA_944470395.2 of Schistosoma turkestanicum. Lineage (NCBI taxonomy): Eukaryota > Metazoa > Platyhelminthes > Trematoda > Strigeidida > Schistosomatidae > Schistosoma > Schistosoma turkestanicum. Next base: position 57,140,573 of record OX103979.1, read on the forward strand.
ATCTAACAAGGCATATTAACAACAATGGAGATAAAATTAAATAATGATAACAGGAAAAGCAATATTAAAGGTTGATCGTTATTACTTAAAAAAGGATACTTGATAACGGATAAAAAATGAAAGGTGCTACAAGAATGCTGCTCACACCGATTCTCTGATCTCTAGAAATTTATCTAATAAGTTATAACAGGCTGGCAAGTAGAAACCCATCGGTTACTACTTAGTCTACGACACCGTTTTAAATGTAATAAAACACTCCATATGAAACATTTTGCAGCCGTGTACGTAGAATTTCGCTAAGCTGTAACTTAGGGTTCTTCAGGATAACATTGTTGGTCTAATAATGATAAACAATAGCCTTAAATATTCAGCACCAAACGTTAGTATAACCACGTCATCATGAAACAAAAATGATCATGCAGAACAAACAAAAACGGAAAACGTTTGAACACCTTTAGCTCAACGAGCCCACGTTTCATATGTGGATCATTAAACTTTTTAAGGATAATGGACATCAGGTTTTTGGTCTCAAAGTTGTAAGTGATATGAAGCTGATTGCTTAAGTATATAGGTTATTTCCACGAGACAAAGAGGGGAAAGTATAAACGTGAAATATCAATGGACATAAGCGCACAGAAGCGAAATTTAAAAAATCAAGAAAAAAGCATTTGAGAAACGTTAAACATGTAGTGATACGTCTGGACAAATAAGGGATCGATCTGTAGCATTGTAAATGCTTTTAAAAGTACCATAAGTCTTTAATAATGAATCATCATTATCTCAGAAATTCTATTCAAAATATAAACACTTTCCCAAAGAGATACAACTAAAAGTCAATGACTATAACGAATGAAATGTCGTCTTGAGGTGATCACCTCGGGCTCATTGTTACAAGCCTCAGGATAAAAAGAAACCTAGTTTTGCCTGTTTATCATGTCAATTTTTTAACTCTTACAAAATTTGATAAGTATGACGGGAACTAGTCTTTACGATGACAGTAGTTATTATCTGCGCTGGGCTTTAGCTCGGTCAGATAATTGACTGTAAAGACAGAAGCAAGCAACACGACCAATAAAACTTATGATTTAGTGCATACTGGCGGATAATCAGAATATGGCAGGTACTGAAAATGGAGACATAGTTTCACATACGTCCATACCTCATTACGATATTAGTTTCTTGAGTGTATTTTTGGGTTGGAAAAACAATACTAAGTAGGATGTTGAAGAGGATCATGTCAAAAGCTAATATCGACAAAAAATAGACTGCGTCTTGCACAACGATGTACAACGTTTTTACCCGGTACGTGAAAAAAGTGCGACAGAGTTATCGCAACATCTACGTCACTACGTATCTACTTCAGGCAAATAGGTCTTTAGATGTTTTGCACATGTCTGCTACACTCATTTGAAGTTATTCAGTTTCTAGACTCGATCCCCGATGTATTCGCACTCAACATATTCCAAGCTCTAGCAGAAACAACAGCATGGGGACTAAATCCCACTAAATACAGTGTCCTATTTTAAACAGCAGACTCTACGAAAACTGAGGAATTTGAAGTAAAATTTGGAGTGTTCCTAGAGCCACTAGGAATTATTTGGCCTTTTGTTGCATTTTCCCAAAATCTTTTAGCAGAGCCCTCCAGGATCTCCCCAGAATTAATTTTAAGAAAAATTCCCCCAGTCTAGGGGTTGTGGAATTGTTAATTATTTGCAAAAACAATAGCAGACCTTTTGAAATAAAATTCGGGTGTGGTGATATATTCAGCGACCTTCAAGACGTTCCGAATAACAATTGGATGACAAACCACACATCCAAACTAGTTGACGGTAGACAGCAAATTCATAATTTGCACCGCATTGTACAACACCCAACAAATTCCAATATCCAAAATCTTTTACGCGAGGAGTACAGTTTTTTTCGCTTCGATTCTTGTTCTTTCAATACGGTTTCAGGTGTTTGGCAGTGTCTGAGGTATTGAGGTACACCCACTCGATTGTCAAATTCTAATCAGTTGGCAGTTAGTTGTGAATTTCAGCGCCTCGTGATTTCAATGAAAACGTTCGTTTCGGGGACGTGGGGTGTAGTTAAACGCTTCTACAAATAAAATACGATTTGTGAAAAATAAACATTATGTTCTCATTTTGTTTAACCGTACTAGAAACACTTTTTCAACTTCTCGCGCGCAATGTTCTCTACGCGTTGCTGCCACTTTTCTAAATGCCCTGTTCCCGATGTAATGCCTAATGTCTCCTTCAATAAAATCTTGGTACATGGATTTATTTCGATATACGTGACGGGACCGTATGGAACATTTAGTGGTGATCACAGTCAATCTTGTATCTTGACTAGCTCACTAAAAGGGTTTCTGGATATCAGCAGCTATAACATCACCGGACCGAAAATCAGTTAGTTGCAGTGTGAAGAATAATAAGGAAAAATTCTAATTCATGGGAAGACAACTGATTCAAGAGACGTTATACATAAGTAATATAATTAAATGTTAAATCGAACTGTGATGAAATTTAATTATGAGATAAAGATGATATTAAGCGAAAAATTATTATCTTCAATAAGATCCCAACTATATACAAGCTTTGACAATATTGGTCCCCTTAACACAAGTATAACCAAGGATCTCAAAACAAATCTGACCAGAAATCAGAAATAAAGGAATTTGAAGACATAATTGTAATATAAATAACACATCGACAAGTGTGTGATCAAAGCTTGCAAGCTATTGCAAGAGGTATGTGACGCGACCTACTCAGTAGTGATCAAATTGCAATGTAAAAAAAAATTCATTCAGTAAAGGTGGAGATTAAACTGTACCCCGCAAAAGCTATCTTATCTCACAGTTTAAGGACTTGTGAGAGGGAAGCTTTCCTTCACTCTCATGAAAGTTGGTGTGGCTATAGTGAGTACCTGGACAAATCACATACAGGTAAACTGATAGCTTCACCACACTTTTTCAAGATAATATCTTAATGACTCTCACGGGTGCAGGGATTATGGTGTTTTGTGAATTACCAAAAAGTAAACTGGCTATTCCAGAAGCCATGAACTAACATTACAGTTGAGTAGGGCCCCTAACTTGCAGGTACCTGGTTTAATTGATTTAGGAAAACTGCGTTAAGGTCGGCACTTCAACCGTCACCAAATTAGTAAATTCTTCGATCCTTGGGTTTATCAGGACACAAACACTCTGATTGGTAGGTTTTAATTTGGTTAGGAACCTAAGTCGATAATTACAGTTACATAGTTTCTTAGCTGCTACTCATATCTCCTATGGTTTCTGACTTTGATGCTGTATCTATTTCCCCGATTTTGAGTAAAAGTTACTATCAGAATCCATAAGAGGAACTTTTCACCTCTGTTAGGCTCTCTTGATGGCATTTATTAGGCTTTTTTGACTCGCCTATGCCATAATGTATTCTTTTCAAGAGTGTATTTTGCTTTAGGAACGTTGTGTAAGGAAGTATTTCCAGTGGCATACCTCATAATCCCCCAGTGGTCAACCACTCTAAGCCTCTTATGGTCTGACAGTCTGCTCTCATATATTGAAGGTAGAAAGTGACCTCGTCCATCCAGAGGATTTTATTTGTGACCTCGTTAAACCTGTCAACAAATATTTGTTGGTGTGAGTGTACATAAACATAGCCAAATATGGGCTGATCACTTTTTAACAAACATTCGAAGTATCGAAGTTTTCTGTCTTCAACCCATGTTTTGATGTTACATACATGATCACCCATTTCTGAACTGCCTACGGCTGCCATAAAATCTCATGAAACCGCATGGTGGATATTTCTTCCTGCGTTAGATTTAAGGGTTATGGATTTGGGCAAAATGATGATAAATCTTACTGTCCACAACCCTATGCATCCTATTAGATTATTAATTCCGCTCATGCTGAATTACATTTAACAGATCACACATTTGGGATAGTGTGATAAGGAAGCCTCACAATGGTTTGAATCAACAATTTTTGCAACTACTTACCAGAAGATGTAGCAACAACACCTAACGAATCTTTTAATGAAATAAATAATATTTACTTTGAATTTGCAGGTGCTGAGAGGCTTCTGTCTTCATTTGACCAATATATTGTCTCCATTCGATTTTAAATGCATTCGCCACAGGAAAAATAGCTTGTTAATTTTGTCCAGAACACCTGTAGCTATATAGAAGTATGTTAAACGAGGTTCAAACTTAGGTGAGATCTAAGATTGCTTTCATACGGAAAAGAAACAGGGTATGCCTATAAAGATGAAACGATTAACCCCCCTTCCATAAAAAATCCTCCGAAACTGTTATGCTTTTGGTATTAAGATACAACATAGTATCAGCAAACGCAGCATATAATCACCGACACAGTAACCGGATAAGCTAAGTTACCAGTCTTCACAAGAATCCAGATTACTAGGGGAAGAAGTCCAGAATATGTAGGAAGAATGTATAATACTATTGATAATATTGATAATAATTTATTTTTAATAACCGTATAGGTTACAAGAGGCAAGTCAACTTACAGGGAAAATCAAATGATTGGATATAACACAATATAATCCCCAGGAAATTGAACTGATGTATTATCGTGATTTATTCTAAGTTGATGGACAAAAATACTGGTCATGCTTAACTTTATTGGTCAGATTAGTGATTTATTCCAGTACTATTTCTTTCTAAAAGTAAACTAGAAGTGAACTATGAACGATTGTCTGATACAGTCACATCGAGTAATAGGTTCAAGGAATATGTGTTCGCTAAGAGCTGATGAGATTCCATCGTCGTTGGTGGTATAATGCAAATGGTCTTCCGCCATTTCGTGAATACACCAACTACGACTATATAGGTAATTCGGTTGATTGGCACTGTGAAGTGAACATATATCTCACACCAAGGACTAGTGGACAAGGGCGTAGTGATCGGTGGTACTCTAGCGTTGAATTTCATCTCCTGTTGGCACTATGTGCATTTGCCTACCAATTCTGAGGTGCTGGCCAAAGAATTGTTTTTAGTGAGCTAGTCAAGATACAAGATTGACTGTGATCACCACTAAATGTTCCATACGGTCCCGTCACGTATATCAAAATAAATCCATGTACCAAGATTTTATTGAAGGAGACAGTAGGCATTACATCGGGAACAGGGCATTTAGAAAAATTGCAACAACGCGTAGAGAACATTGCGCGCGAGAAGTTGAAAAAGTGTTTCCAGTACAGTTAAACAAAACGAGTACAATAATGTTTATTTTTCACAAATCGTATTTTATTCGTAGAAACTTTCCACTACAAGGTAATAAGCAAAACAGCGGGGAAAAAATGTACTAGTTTCTACTCCAGGATGACTTGTGTGAAAAAGCCACAGCACTTCTAACCGTGGAGACTACAATACAACCTATCTTTCTCCAAAACATTGAATACTCAACCACAGCACACTATGCATCACGAAGAAAATAAAGTTGCTTCATGTGACCCTTGGAGACGGTAAACGGCCACCGCCTGATGGCACACATTTCCCGTTGCTTAATAATCGATTCGTTACTTTAAGCGTTTAAAATTTCTGATGCCGAAACTGGCAAGGTAACATGCTTCATGTTATTCTGTTGAAAGAAAGGCAAATAGTCTAATTTTACAATATCTCTCAGATTTATTTGGAGACCAGCTTCAATCCAGAGAGTAGCTGAGTTCTCATGCCACTAATGTTCTGTAGTCAATACGACAAACTGCTTCCAGAATTGTTTGTAAGTAATAAGTTCAGCTCGAAATAGTAGAATGTACAACACTAGATATACTATTCCCTGCATATACCACTATTCATGGATAAAAAATTTTAGTCCATTGTATAGAAGGATGATTTGGTTAGACCTCTTTTGGAAATATTTGCTACCATTTGGATCACCTTGGCTCATTGATGACGAAACGCTCCAGTAAGGTTACAGACAAATTTAGGATCCAAATACATTTTGTTTCTGAGTGGCTTTTTCTTTAATCATCAACAGACAATTTGACGAAATTCATACGTTTCTATTTGTCAAATATGTAATGCTGGACTTGTATGATGTGTCGTAAAGACTCAAGTCGAAAACATTAGTAATTAACCACTCAAATTCCATTCACAATCTGAAGGTTCGTTGAGACTTATTTTCCGAACGCCAACAACAGTCTATGTAGAGGCTAGTACTACTATCCGAAAGCGTACGATAAGAATATATACGTTAGATAATCCGTCCTTAACCAAACAGGCTTTGAACAGTAAGCTATTCTAGGGAGTGAACTAAAAGATGTTAAAACACAAACAATCCAATAAGATCATAAAATAGTTCCGGAAAAATCTCTAACAAAATCTAAGAGTAATAATTACAAAAGTTAAGTAAACGGAGCTTAACAACACATGTTGTAAAACAACGATAATAACCGTGGTAAAGATGTAGAGCCAAGGCTACGGGAAATCGTCTCGATATTAATAGCGATTGGACCCAGTCAACAAGAAACCTTGATTGAAGGCTTCGCGCTACTAAGCATTCGTTGGCAAAGCGCGCCTGTTATTTTGAGGGGATTAATGGTCTTAGGTAGATCCGACCACGTGTCGATTTGGGTCAGGAACGTTACTACTGAGCTATTAGGACCACCAGTGATCTCCTGTAGGAATGAGATATGTTTACAATTGATTGATCTCTGAGTAACGACCACTGTAATATGTCAAACAATTAAAGGTCGAGTCACTTAGACTACTGACCAAATCGCAACTTCATTGGTAAGATTAGATCAGCTCTAAGGACTTGATACACATGAAACTGATCACTACTTTGTGACCAATTAATTGTAAATAGCCTTGAAAATAATTGAGGATCAGCGAATATCCCAATGCTTCAAAACCTGATGATGAATGAAAATGTAGTGAATTCATCTCGAATTTGCTTTGAAGACTGCTTGGTTGTTCATGATTCGCTATTGATGAACTTATTTTACACATTTAATGAATTTGCGTCCGGAGGATTTGAAACTAAATTAATCAAGATGGTTCTTTTCTATTACCCTAAGACTTCCGCCGTCTTATGAACTTGGGTAACTAGCGATCGAAACCTGGAAAACATAATTACATTTGCCACTCGAATAAAGTACAAGGTGCAGATAGAAATTAACGAATATAGAGAGCGATCTTTTGGATTTGTATGTGTTGTAAAGACTCACGTCGAAAATATTAGTAACTAACCACTCAAATTCCATTCACAATCTGAAGGTTCGTCGAGACTTCTGGATGTCAAAGAAATAACTGAACAAGACAGCTAGTTTTGACAACTTATTTGCCGAATGCCAACAACAGTCTATGTAGAGGATAGTACTACTATCCGAAAGCGTACGATAAGAATATAAACGTTAGATAACCTGTCCTTAACCACACAGGCGGACGACTTTCAGAAGCCGTTTCCAACAGCTGCTCATCCTAAATTACATTTAGTCAAGTTTACAAGTGTGGCTGGCTATTTTACATGAATTTCTCTTTGCTGCAAGGGACGAGAATTGTTCGCTTACCAATTATGGTTTCTCTTGACATTAGTTCATCGGAGAGTTTGCCTCAGTGACCCAGTCGCGTGAGCAGGCATCAGTCGACCACATTGTATTACCATATATTTTCAACTGCTCAACATTAGTTCTATGAGTGCTTTGCCACCATAATCATGAATGTGATGCAAGTCGAATATGCATAGTGTTCATCATCATCTCTCACCAAGCTACCTTTGCCAAGAAAACGCATTCAAAACAGGATATTTTTTTACAATGATAAGCAAAGTGCATGCGAGAAGTATGGTCGTAATATCAGCAGTTGAACAGAGGACCTCTTCCTGATATTTTCTAATGACTTGCAATAAAAATTAACCCACAAGCACTAGTATACACCAATGAATTTCCATGCAATTGCGGCAAGTATTCGGCAATGTTTCAGAACACGTAATCACATACAAATTTTCATCTTCCACTTGAACATACAATGCCTGATGAGTGTCTCGAAATTTATTTTTATCATTATCATCAGTTTATATCACCAACTTGTCCTGTGCTGCTTATTATAAAGTCCGTTTGCTCTCTTATCCTTACACTTCGGCCCTGTCTTACTATCTTCATCACCAATCTATCAACCTGTTAATTTATTTGTTTGTTGGCTTGTTCCTGAAACATCCGTCTTCTCCCTAACATTGGAACTTTCTCTATATCATCCTCGACTTTCCTACCGACTGATGTTCGACCTGGCTGTGCGGTAGCAGCTGGTATCTAGAAACCCTACTGCACTGAAACGAACGCACTCACACACAGACACAAATTCATATATAACCACCCATTGACTATGACTATCGCAGTTCAGCGACAAGACTGAGGCGGATCGGGCAGTACCGGATACCTGAAACCATGTCGAGACGCTTAAAAGCAAATGACAGAAACCTGTAGGTTTACTCTAACCTGTCGAAAAGATATTGGATATTGGATGGTGCGCTGAATTCAGGTCTCTTCGTTACTTGTCTCCTAACCAATCTATTGCGTGCGCTTGTCTTGTAAAGAACCTTCACTACCTCTGCAATCACTTGTAACTTACACATGGTATGCTTTTGCGTTTCCCTCTTGATTTTTAGTCTGTTGGTGTCTATATGTTTACTGCTTTCATTGTTTGATATTCCGATCACATAGATCACACGTCGCGGATACTAGAAAATTCTCTGCAGTAGTGTCAGAGTTATGAAACAAGTGTTAAACTTGAATAAAAAACGTGCTTTTCTATTCAGTAGATTCCCTTTGGTTTAGATCTAGATATACAACAAACCATGTTATTAATTTCTCAAGACTAAATATTAGGAACTACACAAATCATTCAGAATGTATGATTAAGAAATGCGTTTTTTGTATTTAATTCTGTCAACGTATCGGCTCCATATTTCTACCCTGTGTTCGTAAATTGTAGTTTCGGTGTTACTTTGTTCAACAGGTTTTGTTTGTTACCCCAGACAGACTTATTTATGGCCGAATTATATTTTGGCATTGTAGCTAATGTCACTTCGTGATGAAAACCCTAAAAGAACGTGTAACTTGAAGGCATAGACAGACTTGTTTTCGGCTGATTAGTTCACAGGCTAGAGTCTGTGTTCAACAGTTAGAAGATATAATAAGTAAATGCATTCACTCCACTGTGACGTATCTGTATCACCTTATTTCTCTGATAGCAGGGTACGTTTGTCTAAAGAAATTCAAATCACAAACTTATGCCATGTTTTGACAGCTAAATTTAGCAAACAGCGACTTATGGATTAGTATATTCTTTTGGTCTGAATTCTAACGAGAGTATATTCTTTTTTAACAACATACTAGAACTTCGTTTACTGAAGTCTGAGAAATTGACATTTCACGCGACTGCACTAAGTGTTATTGGCCTAGCTACATGTATGCTACTTGATCTCATGATTCATCTGAAATTAGAGTTGTTTTACATAACCGCAGATGATCTCATCGGCTTGGGACACTAACGATGTGGCAGTTTTGGGTAGGAAAGCTGGAAGTATTTCGACTCTTCTGGAAACCGTGCCTGGTATACTGAGAGGGTTTGGAATAAGCATAAGGGACTGATAATCATACTCATAGACTTTAGAATATTCTCCAGTCCAATTACCCGTCTTCTAACTTGGGTTTTCTTTCCATCCCGAAATTCATAATCGTCGGATATATTATCGTATTCTCTTACTTTTGTCATGTATTCCAAGTTCTTAATATTTTTTTCACATGTATTAGTATTTCAGGTGGTTGAAAACTATTAACCTTAACATATGGCTCTGATTAATTCTAATAAACCTAATAGTGATGGGAATTTAACTGAAAATATCGTACAATGTCGTTTACGTTCGCCTTCTCAATCTTCTGCGTCTAGTGAACTTCTTATTTGGTCTAAAGGTTGGTTACTTTTTCTCCTCTCACTTAATGGTTGACATATTCTGATTACAAATGTGGTGTTTTATTATATTTACGGACAAGCATTATCCATATAAATGAAATTCTTTTGATTGTGGTGGTGGTGTTTGGTTCTCTGAGCTCGAAATTCATTTGAAAAACAGTACCTCAGGCCCTCGGTTTGATTTGTTTTAGTTCGCGTTTCTTAGCTTGGTTACTTTTAAAACTCACCAGTAACTATTTTAAAAAAACATTTCCAAAGTTTAGAAACGTTGATAGTCAGGTGGTTGTTGGTGTTGTTAGTTAATAATGGTCGCTCACTGAACTCGAATCAACTGGATTTAAAAATGTGGGCTCATTTAGCTGGAGAGTTCCGTACTAAAACAAAAGAACTGCCCACTGCTTTGAGACTTACAATGGTTGGATAGTCAAAGTTAGTCTACATTTCAAATTAACTTCAAGAACAAGTACGTTTAATAAAATGGAATGTCACCGAACATTCGTTACAAGTTTAACTAAAATAAAGTGCGAAATAGTAAATCTAAGCAAGTAGTAGTTATTCTCAAAAGATTCTTATCAGGTTTCACATCTGAGTAAATATCATTTTCAGACGGAACAATGACTGGATGATTAAACTGTCCTATTTCGAATCATTAGGCTACTGTATTAAACCCTACTTAACTTCTGTTTGGACAACAGGTCAGTCTCACCGATCTCTACATAATCAGCCCGGTTCGTGGCTGAAGACATAAAGTTGTACTAAGCAACTGAGTCATAGTCACTAAAGCTATCCTATTTGGACCCTGTCCAGTGGTTGGAGGTAGTCAACAAAAAACTCCTGAACCTCGGTTTCGTGCTATTTACCGATTGTCAGTAAAGCGAAGTTTTAATGCTTTCTAACGAATTCACTTATATATCACACAGCTTCACAATCAGAAACGTTTCCACTGAACTACTGAGGCTGCAACCAACCGGATTAGTAGGAATAATGTTTACAATTGATTGACCGCTGAGCAGTAACCAGTATCACTGTTGTCTCGTTGTCTTTAGTTGTGACCGTATCCTATGAACCAGGTTTCGATATGACCACTGACCTAAGTGACTCGAAATTGTGTACACCATGTTGAGATGCACGGTGATAGGCAGGTAATCGACAGAAAACCCGGGGCTTAGATTCACATAATGTCCAGACACTCACACTAGTCTTCACATTGCAACTTTATTTTATTAAAGTAAGGAGCTGAACTTGAAGGGTTTTTTCCAAATCTGTTTATTAGTCATATACTCTAAGGTTCATATAATCATGTCCATTATACTTCTTCATCCTGTTATCGAATTATATGAGATTAAATCAGTTCTCAAGTATGATTTTCAGTTTGGTGAATGTAAACCTTATGTTAAACAGATGAGGAAATGTTTTCACTTATACCATAACACAAAATAACATTTTCATCGACTATAAATTTTGGCTGTAAGGTAAATCCTTGTGAAAATTTAACAATTACCCATGACCACACATTTCTGCACTGGATTATGACGTACATTTATCGTACTTAAATTTACAACAGCATTCGTTTACTTACTGTAAACACAAATATTGGTGCAAGTAGGCACCAAAATATGTGCGCCACACAACAAAAGAGGTTGTGAAGAGATAAAGAAAGAACAGTGATCATAACAAAAAATTGGTTAGAAATTAATGTATGAGAGTTAAGTAATATTAATAATAATGGAAGAAACAAATCATTCAAGGAAAATACAACCAGAATCTTTTCAGTCAAATAAGTTACTTTTACTTAAGTGGAGAAAATAATAGAACCTCACACCAGGACCGCCACTGGCTTCTATTCGGAGCCATGTCTGATAACATCTTAAGCCACGATTTCACTATCTCTAGGACCCTAACCAGAATGTCTTGAAGGATCAACATAAGCCAGTCCTGCAAAACTTTCTATCATACATCGACACCATATTATACACTCACCACCTATCAGCTTCTTCCAACTAGTCCCAGCGTTGTTAAATAATGCATGACGAGGAATTCGCCGGCACGACGATCGCAGTACATGTCCGAGTCACTGAAGTCAGGGTTTCAAGATGGTGACACCAATCTAATTATCATCCCTGTGCCCGGTCACGTATTGCCGAGCATCTGCATTACTAACTTGGTTTTGCAACTGAATGTCAGCAATCCTTCGGAGATAACGGTGACTGAACACAGAAAGCTTCCTAATATCTCCAACTCTGAGAAGCCAGGTTTCACAAACATAGAACAAACTTTCTCTCACTGACGCATTGTAGACCCAACCCTTTACAGCTAGACTAATATTACCGAAGCACCAAAGATGGCCGAGATTGACATAAGCCGCCGTGGTTTCCATTACACTTAAAATGATCTCATCACTCACGCGGTCATCATTATTTTCACAACTATCCAGAGACAAACTCCTTGACTACTTCCAGCCATTTTCTACCAAGAATGAGTGCAGTTATAGACTCATACCAGTCTTACAAATTTACTTCGCACTTAGAAGATGCATAACAAATGCTATATGTTTGGATACTGTTTGGCAACGGATTAAATGCCAATTGCATGGCTTGAGTAACATTACACAGTAAGATAATGTTGTCCCCATACTAAGTGTCAAAACGTTTTCCTCTGTGTAACTTACCCACATCACCATTACCCAAATCCATCAGCGCCGTCTCCAGGTTTTGGACAATCTATAAAGCATGACGGAAGCCGAAAAATAGAGATAGACATGAGAAGAATGAACAGAACCAGACGGAAAGGCCCAGGATAGAGTAGGTTGGAGAATGCTGGTCAGAGAACTAGGCTCCACTAGGGGTAACATGCGTAAGTAATGATTTGCAAGAACGAAAACCAAAGCTCGAATAGTTTTCTCAGCTGTAATCATTACTTAGTGTTTGTGTGGTCATGATACTACTCGGACGCCCGAACCGAAGTAGGTTATTTTCTTGGGAAGCCACGCTTTTAGCCTTTGACCAAGAGGCCTAGTTTACAAGGCGGTGGGGCAACGCCAGGTGATGCGGTCCTATCGTAGCCACTAACCAACAATAGATTTACACGCCATTTGCTTTCTCAGGATTCTGGAGCTTATGTCCACCATTTGTTTGAAATCAGGGTTTTCCAATAGGCTTAGGTGGATTCTCCGTGTCCACCAACTTGGCTAAAGCGCCGGGTATTCACTTTTCCCAAACAACACCCTCCACCACGAAGTGGTGGTCAGTAAGACTTCCCTAGCAGCGTCTATGTACACATAGCCTTGTGAAAGCATTTCAAAAGGAAGTGTAAACTGTCCCCACTCTCTGCCGTACCAGACCATTCGGGGGTCAGAATTCATCTGGATAAAGGTGCCAAATACGTGAGTCTAAATTTGAGCTTATATAAGTCAATAACACATGCAGATAAAATACTAAATAAATTAATAATTTTGTAACCACCGGTTTTTATTTCTTGATCGCAATAATATCTGTAATGTTTCAGACAATCAGTTACATCGTAGAACTTCGTACGTGCGTACATCACTCCAGGTTGCCATACCGCATTAGCACAGAGACGCAAATGTCAGTTCAAATCACATAGTGGTAGCGATAGTAGAAGTATTAGCAGTAATGGAGACTAGGGAGCGAAGATATGATTAGAGAAGTGTAATTCAGTGAGATAACTTTAGAAAGTGAGAGACAGAGATGATGAGGAATTCAGAAGGTTAGAGTTTGAGAGAACACAAAGAGTGGATGCACCTGCGCCATTGCAAACGACTTTCAGCCATGCCGTTCATGGTCTCTAACCACTGGCGACTTTCGTATCGCGGACCCCAGCCAGGTAGTCTACATCTACCAACATGATTCAGTCTACTTGTCAGTGACTTAATGAATTCGTGCCATGTTTTGGTCTGGCCGCCCCTGGCTTTCTTCCAACCTACTCCTACACCACAAAACATAGCTCGACGAAGCAGTCGATGGTTGTGCATTCGTAACACACGTCCGAACCACCTCAACTGATGGAGTCTCACTACTTCATCAATTGATCTTCCATCCCTACCTAGTACTCGTTTTCTAACTATAGCATTGCTTACTCGGCTGTCCCAGGATATACGAGCAATGCTTCGGTGACACCTATGATCGAAGACAAGCAACCTACGAATGTCCTCTACCCTTACCGTCCATGTTTCGCATCCGTACAGTAGGACGGAGCGAACTGCTGTGGAGTACCCTCGTCCTTTGGTTAGCGAACGGATATCTCGCCTGCGCCATAGGTGACGCAGGTTGGCAAAAGCCAGTCAAGCTTTCTGTATCCGTGCTGAGATTTCGTCAGTCACCAGGCCATCAGTACAGATGAGACTCCCCAGATAAGTGAGTCTAAATTTGAGCTTATATAAGTCAATAACACATGCAGATAAAATACTAATTATCTTAATAATTTTGTAAACACCAGTTTTGAATTCTTAAACGCAATATCTGTAATGTTTAAAAATGGTTATATATATATATATATATATATATATATATATATATATATATATATATATATATAATGTTGTTTTTCAAAAATAATTTACAGAAGGAAGTGACTATGACTGGGAATTGTTACCCGTTTCATCACAATGCGATGATGAATTATCGAGTATACAAAGTTCATTAATTGTTGAATTCGACAGTAGTTTTACTCCTGTTTCAAACGACAATTTCAATACCATTAATGATGATAACAGGGCTATTACTGTTATTGAAAGTAACTTAAGTCACAGCAGTAATAGTAGTAGTAATAGTAACAATAGTAGTGGTACAAAAATCTATTCGTATAATCATAATTGTCTTACTGGCCAATCGTCTACATCACCTTCAACATCACAATCTTGTTCGTATTATATGAATGGTTCATCATTTAAACCTAAGTTACCAAATTCTCCTAAAACTGAAGTAACAAAAACACCAATCAATGGATTATTTCTGTCATCGCCTTCTTCAAAAAGTTTGTCGTTATCGTCAAAAAAAGTAATTAATAATCGCTTCATCTCATCTAGTAATTTATACGACCAAAGGAATATAAATACGTTAGCTGATGATTTTATTGATTTAGACATTAAAACTATTCCTACTACTTCGAATTGTTCAATTACCACATCCTATCATCCAGATTTTGATTACATGGGTCTTCCAGAATCACCTATTCAATATTCACCAAATTTAGCTCCTAATCAAAAATCACTGCCTTCAAGTTCATTTATTTCCAACAATAGTATCACTGTACAAAAATCAAATGTTATATCCCAATCGCCGGAGACAGAGATTATTCAGCAAACATCGTTAAATCCAGAATTGTAAGTTTAACTTCATTCTTTTGTAAATGATAAAATTATTTGTTGCAAATGTGAATGTTATTGATTGGTTTTGTGTCTTGCATGCTAAATTATTTCATTTCCTGGCTTTCACTGACTTTCTGGACATCGCTAGTACATAGTCCGAATTAAACGAGCATTTTATAATCATTCGACAGTCACTTTTGAGGTTGTTGTCTCCAATGGTGTTATGGACCTTTCGATTAATCGTTTTATTCGACTGACTTTCAACTCCATGTGATAAACTAGCCCTATACTCATTAGTTACTGGATCCAAATTGTGTCTGTATGTTTACTAATTTTAGAATGGACTTGAATACCACTAGAAACTCTCCAATATTCTTTACATCTGAGTTCAAAGTTTTGATATATTTCCCAGTTAACTTATCGTCCGTAATTGTTCACTTGAATAGGTGACTGTAGATTATGTCATTTAACTATGAAACTATGTCCATGTATATGTGAGCGAATGGATCACTCATTTGCAATTGATGCACTTTATTTTTTAGAAAGTGTTGCATTTATTTTCTCTTGGTGTTGTCTTTCAGTTCCCACAAAATGGAATGAAACGTTTATTCTGGTTCCTGCATGAAATTGATTCTTAAAGATTTCAGTCCTTGTGACAGTTTACAGAGTGTTTATCACGTATAGTAGAATGGTTAATTTTTCTGATTTAAACTGAATATTTTTACCATAGTAAATTGTACTATCACTAGACAAATGTTGGTAAATTTGCTGGGCTAGACAGAAAAAACACTGGCTTTTCAACTTTCGTACGACTTTCCTTCTTAGTTGTTTCTGATACGTTATATACATTTTTTAGCAACTTAAAACTACAATAAAGAAAATGACTATTTAGTTTGTCATTATAGCATTGTGAAGGTTGTTAAATTTTATTGAAATTAGTGCTTCCAAGTTCCTAATGGTGGTCTAGTCTAATAATTGGTTTGTGTTGATCTGTTTAATAACAGAATAGATTGTTCAATATGATTTCCTGACTATGTATGTATGAGTATGAATCAACATATACAGTAGAAAAAATCCTAGTTTAATGACCAATAACTTAAAATAGCAATTTATAGTTCATTCGTTTCCCATCAAATAATGATGTTGGATGTTGAAAATAAAATAACATCTGTAGAATCTATACATATTTGATTATTCATTTGATAGAATTTCTCCAGACACAACCAAAGTTTTTCTTAACCTTAATTAGGTGAACAAAACTTTACGATAATTGTTAGACTGTACTCACAGTATCGTAATTAGTGACTTGAAGGTCAAATCTATTACCTATCATTTCATAAATTAAGCTTTTAAGTTAACACGCCCCAGCTAAACTCCTGGGGACAATGCCTCAAACCTACGTAAAGCTTGAATTGATAACGTGCTACTCAGTGGTCATCGATATTTTTACCAGTTGAATTGAATTGTGAATCGATTGGGAATCGAATGAGAGCTCGAATTTATTTTAGTCTGATGTACGAAGTAATCATCCAAAGTATGGATTGATAGCCGTTGTTAGAATACGAGTCTGCACAATCAGTCAATCAGCTACAACGTAGCAAGAACTTCGCACGTACTTACATCAGTTCAAGTTACCATACCACAATGGAATACAACAGTTTGTGTTACAGTTCAAATAAATTTTTATAACCTTTAGTCTACCCACTAACTATGAATTGAGTCACTGATTGAAGCTGCCATTCTAACTCCAACTAATTTAAAAGATTGTTACAATTCTGAAGTAAAAAAGGTTTTTATTCTTATTTTCCCCCATCATGTTTCCGATTACATACTGGCTGTGTTAAGTTCTAAACTAGTCAATCAGCCAAGATATTTAGGTTACGTATAGTTAGGTGTTAATAAATATAAATTATTTTCATATACACATTGAAAAATCTACAGATTTGAAATGGTTGGTTACTTTGAAGTATAAATAGTACATTATTTAAACATATAAGTAGAAATTAAGAAATTCTATGACGTACCTCTTACATGATCAGTCAGAGCTTATTTTAACACTAAGAGATCGTACGATGAAACTTCAAATTTCTATGTAGGATAAAAATACCTTTGGTAAATGCTAACTATTATCAGTCATAATATTGTCCTGATTTTTGTATCGTTTTATTTTTTGTTGTTATGTTTGATTCTTCAACGCCAGCTATCATAAACTACCATCTGTCAACGAAACGTCTACTTCAAAAACTAATGTTGCCTACAATAACAATCGTAATAATGATAATGACAATAATAATACTACTACTACTACTAATAATAACAGTGACTCACTCACAAATGCTCCTAATCATGAATATAATCAAAATCGTTATAATAAAAATAACAATAATGGAGTAAGTAAAATCTATGTTCACAAATTACGTTCATGTTTATTTATGCAATCATAAAATTTTATCGCTGTTTTAGTGTATTGATTTTACGCGGTCAGTATTTTTCTAGTTTATTGTTATCAAATTAATGGGGAAAGATTCGTAGTGTATATCATGAACTAACTTTTGCTAGACAAATGGTGAAAATCAAAATGAACTAGATAATTGTCCAATCTTTGTCGGATTCCTCCTAACCAGTGTCCACTCATGATTCCTTCCCTCAAGGGCTAAACTGTAGGACGTTTCGAACCCATGGCAAATATGTTTTCTTTAAACAAATGAGTTAATATTTGATAGTTCACATTTTTAATTGCATTTATTTCAGGATATTTCACGCACTTAATTTCATGATAATAATTGTAAATGTATGAAAATTATCCAGCTCTTCACAATCGATTATAAAATATGTGAATTAACTTTAAAAAGAGATAATTTCAATGGGAAAATTATCGTCCTGACAGGAAGTTTAGGATAAATATATAAATATAGCTTATTACATCGGCTCAAAACCACTGGATTACTATTTCGTTTCTCACCTACTATCTGAGGTAGAAATGAAATCAAATCTAACCATCCAAATCAAATTAGGTAATCAAAGAGTTTACGCAAAACGTAGGACACTTAATCATCAATAGGTTTGTCCAAAGATAAACAAAAGTCATGACGGTTTCTGGGTTAACTCGTTGTTTCGTAGTTGATTGAAAATTGTAGTCACTATATAGTTACATCTATATTCCAACAATTAAATATGTACCAGACTCATTTAAGTGGTAAATGATCTCCATAAGACCACTTGATCGATGAATACAATATAAGGCTTTTATAAAAATAGTGGAGAGTAAAGATTTGAGCATACGAATCTGGATTTAATAGGATTCCTGTTTCAAAACTCTAATTAAATGTCGAATGACTGTATTCTAAGAGTTCAGAGATTATTAAGCAAACTCCATTCCCCTAGGATTATTGCAGGGGGCTTTTTGTCATTTTTCGTTTTTTTTTGTGATGACCAACGACCGGAACCAATGCACTATGACTGCTTTTGGATATTCAGATCCGAACTTATGTAGTTGTTAACGTAACTAATATTTCCTGACTGTCATTCTTACAGAGTTTTGGAAATAGGTCATGAATTCCTACTGATTTGATTAGATCTATATATATATATATCCATGTCTTACTAGAGTGGCACTATCAACGTTCCATAAATATTTTGACTGAATGGTAGACAGCTGAAATCGAAACACTAATCATATGGTTTAACAAAACACTAAAAGTTCACGGACGTGAATTAATTAGAACGTATTTGACAGTCTGTTATTCGATTTAATATGAATATTTTGTTTTGCATTGTTTTATTAATACTTCCGACTAGAATGATAAAGTAAGTGTAGAATACCGAATTGACAATATAAAATGTACAGATAGATAGATGATTATAATAGGCTCATAACTATTTTCGTTATTGTTGTTATTCTTGTCACCGTCATCTATGCAAATTTTGACTACCAAGCGTAATATCTTATTGTCTTTATTATCGTCTTTCGCAAATATCCTTTTTAGCAGTAATACTCATCTCAGCCATATATATATATCAATAGATGGATTATGATTAATGGTGAAATTGAGAACTAAAGACACTCCGCTCAGGATGCACATAGACCATTAAACACTGACTAAAATTTGTTCCTGAATATCAATAGTGAGATCATTTTAATCCTTGCTAATTCCTTTATATTCATTGAATAAGTTATTAGTTATCTCGACTCAATTGCTCAGTGAATAATGCGTTAGAGTTTGAAGCGAAAGATACCGGGTTCTACTTCTTATCTGAATACAGGTACTTCCAGTTGACGGGTCCCAAAAGGAACGAAACGTGAAACCTAGATTCTATCGTTAACCAAATCCATCTATTCTATAAGGCGTCATAAAGCAATTTCTAAATAATCCATATTTGCTGACAAAGATTGATCAAAATCCACTCCTGAATATCAACAACGGAATGATGAATGAATGATATAATTAAGTGTATAATTTGTGTGAAGTTGTATCTGTTATATACAATTTGCCTGTGTTTTCAATTAGCTTATTTTCTATCTGCTTTGTTTATTATTATCATTATTATTTATTGGATATTTTTACTAGTTATTTCACTGTCAATCATCTAAACTCATTGAGCATTCATTGTCATTATCAGACAACGAATCCGATAAGGATTTACCTGGTTATTCATTTCTATCATCTTCGTCGTCATCTGCGTCATCGTGTATGCATATACCGTCTGCATGTAACAACATCAATCATAATACTAACAATAATTGTTTTGTTAATTACGTTGGAAATAATGAAGAAAATGTTAACCAGTGTCATCGTTCTCATGAAGATAATAAATTCACCGCATTGTCATTGCATAATTCTATTTCACTGCCATTTATGCTTATTCCTACAAGTGAATTAACTTCAGGCGATTCACTTACATGTACAGTTGTTAATATTTTGGTAAGTATTATGCATCATGATTTTTCTTATTCACAATTTCAATATTAGTTTATTATCAATAAATAAAAGTGAGTTTAGAAAGATAAATAATAAAATAAGTAAATTTTGTTTCTTATGTTAATGATTTTTAGTCTAACAGTGAATTAGTTTTAATATTACTTAAATGGACTGAATACGATTATAGGAATAAATTCATGTTAATAATACAAACACACACATACACACACCAAATAAAATGGCCGAAAGTACCGATAATATCAGTCTTCTTTTTATTTCCACTGTAAACTTATTCCGTACAGCTTCATTCACAGACATATATTTTATTATATTTTTAAATAATTTTCTAGCGTTGTTTAGGTTTATTGGATCGTTGTGGTGTTGAAGATTTATGCGCTAGTTTATATGATTTCTGGAATCATAGTTGTTATGCTCCATTCCATCCGGTTCATTCTTTCTTTAAATCACATGTTATGTATCCAACAAGTTGGGAATCATCACGTATAGAAGAACCAGTGGTGACACGATCATCTTCTTTCACTTCATACACTTTAGTTGATCCAAGACGATCAACAGTACCTGGTGAGAATTATGGAAGAAATTATCAAATGTTAATAAACTGTCGTGGAAGTAAACCATTCAATGGAGGCTGTTTAGTTAATTATATATTATCTTGCAGTTATATGGGTACAAGTTTTCTTGCTTCACATTCAATATATGATTTGAATAATTTGTCTTCGCCTTGTTGTCCGCGACCATCGACAAGTTGTTGTTATTTTGCGATTGATAGAACTAATCAAATTTCATCATGTAATTCTCCGACAATTTATCATCCTAATTTAATTCAACCAATTTATAATTCAACTATGGATTGGCGTAGAGGTTGTGCTGATAATCTTGTTCTTATGCTTACACATCATAGTCCTGCTTCCGTTGTGGATAAACTTCTTACAGGTCGTTTCTTTCCTGGACCTACTTCATGGCGTTCTGTTTGGCCTTTTATTCATAAAAACAATCCGAAATGTTTTGATTGCTCTAAATCTAAAAATAATAATATTATGTCTAATTCTCTTATATTATGGTTTTCTGCATGGCTTTATTGTGGAGCAATACCTGTACTAGCACAATTATGTGATTCAGTCTATTCAAATGAACAATGTTTACCCTCCGATGTCTCTCAGCCAAGTTGCAAGTCTTCAAACTATTCAGCACAAGAGCTTGTTTGGTCCCATCGTCTTGTGTATGGTGTTACGGAAAATAGTAAGTATCTATTTGTTCTAGTTTTAATTAGCGAATACAATTTAATTTAAGAGTTTAAGTAACGCAGCTGTCATCAATAAGCTACTACGTAAAAATGAAAAATCAGTTACTAAGACCGTAAATCTTCAACTAGGGTGTGGCTGGCACATTTCCTACATATCAAACAAACATGGTTGGAGATTTTATGTACCATGTCACTTACAGTGATATATTACTTTTTTACCACCTCTAGATTCAGAATTTCGATGACATTGCATGCTTTTATACCACGAATTCAAACCTTCTTTTCAGGCCATATTTTTAATGTTTAATTATTCTTACTCAGTAGTGCTGCTATTATTTGCTTTCTTTCTTGATATTTTCATCTATTTTGAAATGATGCAGCAATTTGAACCGTCGCACATCTTTAAGCAAGGTTTCCATTGTTGTTTATAACATTATCAAAATGTTTTGCTGATAACACGATAGAGTTCAGCCTTGTAAATTATGTAAATTCTAAAGATATTAAATAACCATAAATTTATTTCACACATCCTTAATTCCGTTGAGTTATGTATCATGAAATTTATCGATTAAAGTAGTTAATATTCGAATTCCGGATACGCGTTCTGTCTTATTTATGACTCGTCAACTCAGTCAGCCAGTCAGCTACAACGTACAACTTCGTATGTACGTATATCAGCTCAAATTGCCATTCCACATCAGCACAGGGATGCAATCGTCAATTCACATCCCATAAGGGGTAGCAGTATTAAATGTAGTCGAAAAGATTAGGGATTGAGGATATGGTTCGAGAAGTAGATGCAAGTGAAATGAAATTAAAGAGAGGAAAATGGTCATGAGGAATTCAGAAGATTAGAGTTTGGATGAATTTGCACCATGCAAACGATTTTGAGTCATGTGATTCAAAGTCTCTAACCACCGGTTACTATTGTATCGCGGACCCCAACCAGGTAGACTCGTCAATCGGATGTGCCTCCATCCCATTTATCTTGTTCATGCTCAAACTTGAACTCCAAAAGCCTTCACTTCCAATCCTAATGCATTATCCGATGATCTCTCCGTTAGCATATGCAACTTGTGACTAAATAGTAATATTGAGACAATACACTCAAGATGCACATTTACCAATAGAGACTGTCAGTCGGCAGTCCTTAACATCAATGAAGAGAAAATAAAAACCCTGATATGTATCAGAAAAGCCGTCTTATTTTAATGCCACTTAGAAAAAATATTTTTTTAATTTCGAGTTTATGCAATTTAATGTATAGATACTGTGCCAAAAAAGCAAACAGTCAAACTGTGATAAAATAAAATTGCAAACCTAAAACCACATAGATTTTTGTCAAATTATTACTCGGACCTATACCTGATATCAAATGTAGAATACAATTTCTCATGTTCAATTTATTTTGTCAAGGTGACTTGTTGACATTTTACTAATCGTTGTTATCCTATGCAAATAACGTCGATTTTTTTTCCATATCTAACTAATACCATTTCCATTAAACAATATTTTATGGGTAAACAATCTAATGACTTGCTTCAATAACGATTTTATGTTCTGGTGTTTGGAAGTAATCGAACTCTGAACTTCAGTTTTGTGCTGTTTAGCAATCGTTAGTAAGGCGTACTTGTAATATTCAGGGAACTATTGTTTTCTTACGAATTCACTTCTGTCTCACACAACTTCACAATCAGAGACGTTACCATTGAACTATCGAAACTGCAACCAACCCCGTTTGTGGGAATAATGTTTACAATTAATCGGCTCAAAACCGGTTGGAATGGCGCCTGTGCATTTATTCTTTGTGTTCTCTTAAATCCCAATCTTCTGGATTCTTCAACACCTCTGGTTTTGTCTTTCTAAACTTATCTCACTGAATCATACTTCTTGAATAACATCTAATCCTAACCTCTCCGATTACTTCTAATACCTTTACCACCTCTACTACTATTGGATTTGAATTGATAATTACGTCTCTGTGCTAATGTGGTATAGCAACATGAACTGATGTACTTACGTACGAAGTTCTACGTTGCATCTGACTGACTGGCTGACAATTGATTGACTACTGAGTAATGACCAGTATCATTTTTGTCTCGACGTTTTAGTTCTGACCGTATCCTATCAATCAAGTTTCAATATGACCACTAGGCTAATTGACTTGACATCGTGTAAACTATGTTGAGATGCAAGGTGATAAGCAGGTAATCGACAGGAGACCCTAAACTAAGGTTTCATACCCACCGGCACTTTTCAGCACGGTGTTCTCTTATCTCAAGGGAACTGATGCTTATTGATTGCTATAAGATGTAATAACGCACTGATAAAACCTTTTGCTTTAACTAAATTGTAGTAACTATAAACGGGATGAATATAATTCATATGTCAGATTCAGTTATATGTGAGCATTGGAAAGTGTTCTGTCATTTAAAAAAAGTTACGTCCCATAAGCACTGGTGGATAGTGTGTGCATCGGAGCTTGGTAATGTGTGACATTTTCATATATTTAAATGGTACAAACTATAAAATATATTCTTAAGTGTTTTGATAACTAACAATAAGTGTTTTATATAAAATAAAATATCATTTAAATCATTCACTTGAACTCCTGTTATAATCGTGCCTTTACTCAGTTTCAAAATAAAGTTCATCTTATTATTCTGAGGGAGCAGTTTATCAAATCCGTATTGAACGAATTTCAGGTTTCAAAACTCTTGTCGGTGTGTAGCCATCTGATTAAGGTTGCTATTCATGGACAAAATAGATCCATTAACTCTGATACAATAAGTGATGCATCATTCTTGCTTGACTTGTTTTTCTTCAAAATACTAGATGAGTTGCATGTAGCCTCACGATCATTTAATAAACTACTCCGGCTTGATCGACCTGAATATAACTTTGACGTGTAAGTGGTAGTCAAATGTACAGTAATTTATAGTAATGTTAATTGTGTTCCAGCATCCGTTTTCGGTCGTTATGTTGAAGGTCCGAACTTGACTCCTCCTGTTTCGTCTTGGCTAGCTAAGTCATATTACTATCCACTCACTTTCAGTGTGCTTCGGAGACAAACACATGAAAACGCTTGGTGAACTCTGACGTCATGTAATATTTATTTTCATATTGACTTGATTCAAGCAGAGATATGTTATTTCTCACAATTTAAATTAAAAATGTGCACTACTTTTTAATTCCTATTGATTTTCCTTTGTTACACTCGTACAGATTGTGATATGACTTGAATCAATATACGGATCAGAATAAATAACATAATTATGAACTGCAATTTTATTTACCCAGTTTCAAACTACAGTTTTTCATAATTAGTGATACTATTACGCATCTGCACAAACCGAAGTAAGCCAAGGTGCGGACCTGTGAGCCTTTTTAACCGCTAAACCAATGGAAAGGGTACTGTTGTTTAAATTTTGTGGAAGCAATTATATATTTTGTTTTTCCTCATCTAGATTCTCAATATGAAATGTCTTTCATTTCTACCGTGATTAAAGATGCTTTTAACTGTTAATCTCATCATTGTTTAACATATTTTCTTCTTACCGTAATTCCAAGAACATTATAAAACATATAACTGGTCTCTACCTGTGTAAACCACCTGTTCGCAATCTCTCCAACAAGTTGTCTAAGATAAGATTCGTCTGTTGGATTAGTCAAGATCAAAATGAGGATACGTAGTTGCCTTTGACCAGTTTTTAAAGTAATCAATGGTGTCTTGTGTTCCTTTTGTTAATGTGGTTCAATTTAATTTCTTTTCTTATCTTTCAAAGATGAGGTTTATCTTACAAACCCAAACGAACTAGTCCCTGTGCAACATGTCTTAGATCAACTATCTAAGAAACCTGAAATCCGTATTTCCAAAGCACAAATTTCCAATTTATGGACTAAGCATTATTTGCATTCAAAATTATGTCCTGATAGTAGAGATCAGATTATGGAAGACAAACAAAATATTTCTTGTAAATCCACATTTTTCACTGGTGAAAGTCTTAGTTTACTTGCCAGGCATCCTGATACTCGATGGGCTTCTATGAATATAATGGGTATGTGAAAATAGATTTTTGTGCTCTTTGTATTTATAACAAAAGTGCTTAGTCTCTGCTATATGTCATATTTTACCAATTAAGTCATAGTTTTAAATAACTCACTGATAATTTCGAATAAAGCATTGATTAATCATGTCAATTTCGGAAAATCTCCATGTATCCTATTCGCAAACAGGCAGTAGTGGTGATGTGGCATGTACCAACCAAAACGAAGCTTACAAGTAGTATGCATTGGAGTGTCTCCCTGAAGCTATTGATTTATAGTTTCATTTAAATTTAATCCTGCATCGAAGTGATTGCTGGATGTAAGTAACACATTTTCCAACTACAGTTGGTCGAGATTCATAATCTTGTCAACCGATTAGCTATCTCTTCCAAACACGATACATCTAACCTCAGGATTGCTACGGTTGCATATATTGCAATAATGATGTACACAATGAATTCCATGGTATATTTTATTGAATCATACTAAAATAGATACAGTGAATTATTGAGGAATACCTTGTGGTTTAAAAAAAGACGATAAGTGATATTCATCATATTAAGTCAACTTCTGGTATTATTTCAACCTTGCTTAAATGTCATTGGCAGACACCTGTTGTTACACTGGACTCCACTAACCTACGAAGCGACTTATAAAAATTAGTAATCAGTTTTCAATTCGTAAAAACTCACTAAGGAATCATTTATCAATATTGTCAACTAAGAATTTAGTAGTAATAAATTACATTCAATAAGTAGCACACAATATCACAAAAATAATTTCAAAAGTGTCTATTGTTAACCTGTGTCCTGATATTTTCTCATAGCAATATGGCAACTTTTGCACGCAATAATTCAATATTCAATTGCAAGCAGTTGTAAATATTGAGTTTTTGTTTTTAAAATCCACTGTGTAATAGATCACCCTGTACAACGTTGAAAACAAGGCAAAATTTATTGTTTGTAGTAATTCTGAGATTTTTATTGGATTCATACATGCAAGAATCTATTGTAATTACCTAATTTTGCTTTGTGTCAGATAGTTTTTTTTCTTGTATGCTAAAACTAAAGCTGAACATTATATGATTTTTTGTTTTGTTTAGGACAAGTACTGTGTGCTTTGCGTAGTTTAGAGCGTTGGGCTGATACTCCAAAATTATCAACTGTAGTGTCATTAGATTCTGTAAACAACCAATCAGTATTACTTCATGAAACAGCATCATCATCATCTATCAGTTGTAGTCGTACAAACCCT
This sequence comes from Schistosoma turkestanicum, assembly GCA_944470395.2. Classification (NCBI taxonomy): domain Eukaryota; kingdom Metazoa; phylum Platyhelminthes; class Trematoda; order Strigeidida; family Schistosomatidae; genus Schistosoma; species Schistosoma turkestanicum. Next base: position 57,167,322 of record OX103979.1, read on the forward strand.
GAAGAAATGGAACAATTTTCTAATTCTCCAGCTATTATCATTCCATCAGCTCAATTGCCTGGAATTAGTCTTTTTGTCGAAAAATCTAATTGGGAATTGGTTCATACATTATTAAAAACTAAAGGGATTGAATAAATATCGCAAATTAATATCGTCACTATGCTTTCCTCTCATTTAATGTAAATTGCCATGCACTTTATTCAGAGTTCATTAATTCTTGCTTGTGATCATTATGAAAATTTTCGTTGAGCGTATATATATATATATATATATATATATATATATATATATATATATATATATATATATATAAATTGTACATATAAATCTCCCTTTGTTAACGTTTTGGCTTAATTCAACTTGTGTTTTATTGGCTTATTATTAATTGCTTTCAGTATATCATAAATATTTTTCCATTTTTTATTTTATACAGTCTCGCAAAGTCATTCTGTACCTTTGAAGCTACAAACATAAATTGATATATATACTTATATATTGATAACTACTTTTATTTGTTATAGCTATTAGTTAATTAAGAATTTACTGACGATTCGAGGCAGTAATTATATAAATCCTATGCGCAATGCATTATACTTTGTTATTTATATATAGTACACTGTAAATTTAATCTCCACATATTTTCGAAGTATATATTCAACCTCTTCAGCGTTTGGACGAGTAGTAGAAAAATGAGCAAACATATATCCGTGTTGATGTCCAAGTCCAACATAACCCCATCAAGCTGTCAGATGACTTCATGGAGTTCTGCAATGTTTTGGTTTGGCCGCCCATAGGTTTATTCCAATCTACTCCTACACCACAAAACATAGCTCGACGAGGCATGTCCCAAAAACCTCAACTGAAGAAGTTCCAATATTTCATCTAGTAACCTACGAAAGTCCTCTAAACTTAGAGGCCATGTTTCAAATCCGTATAGTAGGACAGAGCGAACTGCTGCACAGTACACTCGTCGTTTGGTTAGCAAACAAACAGTCACCAGGCCATCAGCACTGATGAGACTCCCCAGATAAGTGAAGTGGTCAACACACTCGACTACTTCACTCCCTATCACTAGCTCAGGTGCCGATGCAACCCAATCTTGAAGCAACACTTTGCATTTCGACGGGGAAAACCGCATCCCGAACATGCTCGCATTGTTGCTTAAGGTAGTCAGAAGACTGCATTTTGTCAGCGTCTTCACCAAATAGAACTATGTCATCGGCATATTCTAAGTCGATAAGCGGGCCACCTGGTAAAAGTTCTACTCCTGAAAATTCAGACGAGGATAAGGTTATTTCTAAGAGCATGTCTATGATAAAATTAAACAAGAATGGGGAAAGTGGGCTCCCCTAGCGGACACCACTTGACGTAATGAATCGCAGTGACAGTTCGCCATAAGCTCTAACTCGACCTGTAGTGTTCGAGTAGAGAGCTTGTATGAGGTTATTGTACTTCTTTGGTACACCTCTCAATGACAGACACTGCCACAGAACCTCACGATCGACAGAGTCGAATGCCGCCTTAAGGACCAGGAAGACAACTATTGTCGGACGCCTAAATGTGTGTCTATTTTTTGGGACCTATCAGTCAATTTAACAGCTAAAACTGGGCCACTACACTCAAAAATCTCGGCGAATATCTAGTCAGGGTCCGCAGTTCTCCTATATCCTATTCAACTTCAGGAACAGTCGGAGGACTTACATCTATTTGCCATTCAGGATGACTGGAGATCATGGGAAACCGAAGTGTGGCTGAAAGACAGTTGAATTGATCTCCAAATTGTACTGCCCATCGATTCAATCTCCTGGATTGAGAATGAATAATAAAGCCATCCTTATTCGAGATCGTTTCGCTAACATTTGGCTTTCTAGTACCACTTGACAACACGGAGCATTTCTCTACTACTACCGTCTTTTTCATGTCTCTTACTTTCGCTACATGCCACTGTTAAATTTCAATGCGTAGGCTTTTTATCAGCCTTCGCTTAGGCTGACTCCACTCATCGTCATGTCCACAGCCGGCGGGTTGAGTTTCCGAACACCTAACAGATCAGTAGATGTTACCGAGACCAACCGCCTCTTCGCACATTATGGCTCACCTAACTAGCAAAAATCCTGACCTTAGCTGCTACCTTGACGTAGTGGTCGAGCTTGCCTAACGTGATGACCCAAACAAGCTATATTGGATGGAACATATTTTCTTGTTCCTCGCACCATGCCAGGCAGGATCGATTGGAGAACCATGAGAATAAAAGCAGCTACTCAAGGTCTGAGGGCGAAGTCGTACCGCTGACTGCAGAGGGGTGTGACAGCAGTAAGGTGTTTCCCTCGGACAACCAACATCTGCAGCGATGCTGCCGTCTCACAAGAAAGGAAGGGTTGTCACGCTGCACCGCTAATGCAGCGGTCTCTTGAAACCCGTTCTGGACTACATGTTGGAGCATTTAATGTACAGACATTGTGTCAAATAGGGCAACAGGCTTCCTTAGCTAGGACATTAGAATCTCGCTCAATCGATGTATGCTGCGTCTCCGAAACGCGTATACAGGATCCTAGTAAAACCACTAATCTGATTCCATCTTGTCAAAATAAAGAAGCAGCTCGATTTACTGTTCGCGTATCTGGAAGCCCTGATGCTCCTTCCCGGGGTCTTGCTGGCGTAGACACAGCATTAAGTTGTAGAGCTGAACAATCTCTCCTAGACTGGATCCCAGTCGAAAGTCGTTTGTGCGCTGTTCGATTGAACGGGACAGTAAGGACTCGTAAGGATAGGGACACTCGCCGTTGCCTCTTCGTCATATCTGCCTATGCCCTCATTGACTACTGCAGTTCAGACGAGGTTAAAGATGAGTTTTACAGAAAGCTTTCAGGCCTCATCCAAAAAGTTAGGCACTCTGATGTAGTAATAATGGCTGGTGACTTTAACGCTCAGGTAGGTAGACTAAGTGAGCAGGAGAGACACCTTGATGGATGTTATGGTGTCGCGGCTCACAGAACAGACAATGGCGACCGTCTGTTGCAACTATGCTCAGATAACCGCCTATTCTTAGCGAACACCAACTTTAGGCATAAGGATAAGCATCTGTTGACCTGGCGACCCCCAAAGTCGTCTCACCGTTGGACTCAACTAGATCATATCGCCATCAGCCACCGATGGAGGGGTTCGATAGAGGACTGTCGCCCGTGGTGGGGCACATCTTTGGATTCAGATCATGCCCTAGTGCGAGCGCGTATTTGTTTGACGTTTACTGGACGTAGTAAAGATACCGCAAGGAAACCTCCAAGGGTTCTACTTAATGATAATAGGGCGAAGAATATATTTCAGGAACAAATAGAAACAGTTAGTCGACCTTTTAAGCGATTCCCATCCGGAAGCAGGTTGGAATGACCTCAAAAAGGCTGTTGAAACAGCAGTGATATCTGCTGGTAAGGTAAACCATAGTACGTTAAAGGCTCCGGCATGTAGTCCAGAACAGGAGTAACGTTTTCGTGAACTCGCTTCGTTTGCATTAGCGGTGCAGAGGAAAATGCTTCACGTACACAAGGAGTTGCACTGATGCTGTCCAAACATGCACAAAAGGCACTAATAGGATGGGAATCTCATCGACCCCCCGACCGAAGCTGCTACCTTGACGTGGTGGTCGGGCTTGCCTATCGTGATGACCCAACCGAGCTATACTGGCTGGAACATATGTTCCTGCAGGTCCTACCATGCCAGGCAGGTCGATTGAAGAACGATGAGACTAAAAGCAGCTACCCAAGGTCTGAGGGCGAAGTCGTACCGCTGACTGCAGAGGGGTGTGACAGCAGTAAGGTGTTTCCCTCGGACAACCAGCATCTGCAGCGATGCTGCCTTCTCACAAGGAAGGAAGGGTTAGAAAAGGTCGGCCCTAAAAATGTCACACTCCCCCTACCTCACGGATTTCCGTCTCCTTGGGTAAGGGTGCCCACTGAGGGCCTTTAAGAACGGAGCTAATCCTCTAAATACCTTTCATAAAAAGGCCGTGCGTGACCGGCCTCAAGCAGTTGTCCCTTGGGCTCTGCGGTCACGCACCAACACTAATCCATCTTCCTTTTCAGGTCCTTCAAGAAACAACCTTCCACGGTGTGGGCAGCCGGGAAGTGACAAACCGCCTCATACCCGTAACAGCACGCGAGACCAAATTGGTCGAAATCAAATCCCTCCTACACTCCCTCATGTCTCTCTTATCTCTACGACTAACTGTACTCACACTCCCTTTTCTCACTTCACCGCTTATGCAGACGAAGTGAGATCACGAAACGTCGTTCCTGGTCTCTTGAAACCCCGTTCTAGACTACATATTGGAGCTTTTAATGTACGGACATTGTGTCAAATAGGGCAACAGGCA